>PVJX010019616.1:0-34623 GCA_004027295.1 Dolichotis patagonum | reverse complement strand
GATAGACCAAATTATTTGGATGGGAATACCAACATAATTATTATGACTAGAGTTCAGGTCACTAGAAATTTGTGGCCAAATGCTCTAATCACTCATTTATTCAACAGTATTTTTTTTCTTACCTCCTATGTACTGCTTGAGAGGAAAGGGCAAACATATGCCAGTGAATAAACAAGAAGCAAGGCAAAGGAATAGAGAGAAGGGAATGGAAGGTTCTATGTTAACTAGAAGATAAGAAAAGGCATTTTGGAAGGTATGTTACTTGAGATGAGACCTAAAAAAAGTAAGGAAGCAAATCATGTGATTATTTGGGAGAAGGATTTTGAGACAGGAAAATGCGTGGCGCAAACACAAAGCTCAACGTAAAACTAGAGAAAGGCCAATATGCACAATGCACAGCGGGCACGTGAAGAAGTAGAGATCAATGTAGTGAGGTTGGCAGTGGCCAGATTACAGAGGGCCTTATAGGTTAAGTAGGGACACTGAATAAGGTTTGCAAGAGTGATGAGAAACTAGATAGTTTGGACGGGGTAAGTGACATGATTTGGTTTACATGTCTGAAAGACAGCTGTGGCTTTTTTTGTGGAGATCAGGCAGGGGTAAGATAGGACTATATTTTTCTGATGATGCAACACAGGGAGTCATGGGAAGAAGAAACACCTTTTGGTGCACCTGACAAAGCCATTTCCTACCCTTTGCCAGATGGCATTACTGGAGGGACACACAGTTGTTCCTCTGCTCAAGTCTTGAAAACAGAGGTAATCTGTCCCATTAGAGAGGGTTTCAGCATATGATAACCACGCCTTCATAAAGGCATAGCAGTTTAGCAAAAGCAAAGACTAACACATCATGACCCTGAATTACACACAGCATTAAAATACTTGCAGATTGGGAAGCTGATGAAAACCCCTAAAAACAGAATGCCCATCAACACTGCAGAAGTGCTACCATGTTCTAAGACATGCTATAACAAACCTGCTATAATGACTGCTGCTATTATACAGCAAAACAAGGAGAGAAAATTCTAAGCTCTGAAGGGTTACAACTTACATCAAGCAATATTTAAAATAATAAAATTTCAGAACAACATGAAAATTTCAGAATAATATTAGAATCATTTGCAATAGGATTTAACATGTCTACAATTTGACTACCATCTGGCCCATGATACACTTGGTACAATGTCATAGAATACTCAGAGGTCATTCTCACATGTTATCTCATAACCTTCACAACAAACATGGGATGTAGACAGTGGAAGTCATGATTACTGACACTTTTACAGCTAAGGAAAGTAAAGTATGATGAGATTATGAGATTTGCCAACAGCTAAAGGGCAACCATGCAGCTCTTCTGATTTTCTGTACCATAAATATTTTTCACAATTCAAAAATAAAACTCATAATTAATAATAAGACCTACCTTATAAAAAATCCTTAGCTAATAAAAGAGTACATGTATTAAAATATTATTTAAATGTCATAAATATTTTGCATTTATTGGTCACTATCTTTTTTCTATGTAATACTAGTTTTGGAAGATCATAGAAATATATCTTGTATCAGATGTCATAGTAGTAACAGAACAAAAAATGACCCATGACCAACAGTCCAGAACCAGACATTCAATTAAATACACTATTACTTTTAAATCAAAGCAAACATTGAAAAACCCTATATTTTTCCTGCAGCAAATGACTTTCTGAGAAAAATCTAAATAGAAAAAAATTGAATGAGACTGCATAGTCCTGAATACTAAGATATACTAGAAGCATCTCAAACTGACATAATTCCTTAGCTTTATTACTATCTGTTAAATAAAGTAGCCCACATCAATTAATTTCCTTTGGAATCAGCTTTTTCTCTTTTCTGCCAAAGAATTATCTTCCAAATATCCATATTTCCATTCAGTCCACAAATAACAGATCCTTTATTGGAAGAAGTTACCATGGTGACATGCAAATGACTTTTTCAATTCTTAGTAACTCCTTTAATATATTTTCTATAAACAATGAGCACATATGGGAAAAAATGAAACACATTTATGATAGGAGTTAAAAAGGAAAAGTATGCCAAAGGAAAATTTTATAATAAATAAAATTTTCTTTGCTTCACAAGACCTCAGAAGGAGTTATTTAAAAATAAAAGTACAGCATCTGATTTACTGACAAAGACGGCATGAAGGTCATGTATGTTATGCAGGTACTTAATCTAAAGGAGCTGTAGCATCCCATTCGGCCCACTCCAAAGCTCAGCACTTCATCCAGATGATACAGACAATGATACAATCATTACACATAAGCATTTAACATGTGAAAAACTGTCCATATTTTATGTTGACCTTAGAAATACCACACCAAAGAGAATTTTTTTAAAAACTTTCTGTCTTAAAGACTATCAGGAATTCAAAACATATAACATTTTTTGCCCTATCATCTTATTCTTGAAATAAAAATACTTTAGAAGAAGTGCTCTAGTCTCATATAGTCAAAATTTCTGACACTGGAGTATCTACTGAAAATAGAAACAAACTGAATACAATAAACAGACCCACATCCTCACATCAATGTAATTTGACAAGTAATCTGAAACTCTGCAAATAGATCTCTTCTATCTGCATCTGTCTTTATAGCTACTTTTTTAATAACAAACACCAAAGAAGCACTTGAATTTTGTAAAAGAATGTCCTTGATTTAATATTTTTCTGAAGAACCAACATAAGGGATTCATGTGGAAGAAGGAACATATTTTGGTGCACATTGATAGAGTCATTTCCTATACTTTGCCAGACTGCGTTTCCTAAAGGGACCCATAGTTTCTTCACTGCTCAACCCTCAAGAGCAGAGTTAAGGTTGGTGCTGTGATTTACTTTCAAAGGTTTAAAAACTGGCTACCACCAAACTACCAGAATGATGAGTAAGAAATGAGGTCCAAACTAAGAGACTAAAACCGGAACAACAAAACAAACACATGAATCAGATCAACAAGTAGGTTGGTGGAAGACACATGCCATTTATGGAAAATACAATTGATGACATAAAATAAGATTCAGCCTACGATTATTAAACCAGAAATAACCTTAGAGACTAAATATTTTTCCCAAACCCCTTTCTTACTCTTGAAAAAAAGTTGAGTCTCAGATGTGAAGCAATTTGTTTAGACCTTCAAACAAACATTGTTACTCCACTAATCACAAATGTAAGTCCAGCTTAGTAATTTGCTCTTGCCAAGATTTGCACGTTACAAGGTGCATGTGTTTCTGTATTTCTAAGCAGAAATTAATAATTAAGTATAAGTAAGTGAATTTTCAGCTGTCAAAATACCTAATAAATCATAATTTCAGAAGTCTGCTATATTGAATTCTTCTCCTAAAATTAGTAACTAGTCCTAAAAAAAATAGGGATACAATAAATTAGTTATGAGAAAAAAATACATCCTCGTTTATTATTCTTCAAAAGAAAAACAGAAATTTTATGTCAATGTTTAACAGTTAACATTAATTATTTTAAAATATGACTATACAATTTGAAAACAATGTCCATAAACAAGTATTTATCCAGAAGGTTACATAGAACAGAAAAGAGAATGACCAAATATTCTATTAAATGAATGGTATGATCAGCCTGCTAAGAATATAACTTAGGCAAAAATCACAGTCTTTGCTGAAAAGATATAAAAGTTACAATTCCATACCTCAAATTAAACTTGATATAAAATAAGTAAAGGTAGCTCAAAATGTGCATATGTTTGCCAACTGTTGACAAAAGTAACATTTAATAAGATCATAAGTACATTAAAATTTGTGAGCAATGATCGGGAGTTAAATTTGATCACTAAAGGTAATTTTATAGAACAAGAGGGAAGGAGAGAAATAAACTAACATTACTGGTTGCCAGGCATTGTATTGACACTTAAGTAATGTTCCAGGTTAATCACCTTAATCATCACAACAGCCTCATGAGACAGCTATACTTATTATTGTCATTATACAGGTAAGAAACAAAGATTTAGTAACTTTGCTAAAGTCATACAACTAGCTGGTGACAGTACTGTAATTTGAATCTAGATCTGCTTGACTCCTAAATCTGTGATCTTTTCAGGTTATCTACTGAAACATAGATTAATCCATAATCCATTTCTTTGAAGAATGCTTTAGAAGCATTTTGATCATAAAAATCACAACTCAACATTTTTCCTCTTTGCTCTCATATTTGATAAGCCAACAGAAGTCTACAAAAGTAAAAAACAAAAAATTTAAATCAGCAGTATGTTTGTAACTAACCCTTGCACATGAGTTGCAGGTTTTGACCAATTTTATCATCACAACAACCTGCAAGGGAAAGTCGATGGATGAGGTTTCAACTCTAAGTTGCCCAATATTGCACAGCAAATTAGGAACAGAGCTGGAACCAGAACCTACACATCAAACTCTATGACTCTTTGCATCATATACCCTACTGCTTTCTGATACAAAAGATGAGAATTTCTATATCAGAGGCAACACTGTAACTTATAAGTAGGAAATACAGATTGTGTTCTGACAAGTTCTTTCTATAACACCAAACTAAGTGAATAAAACAATTCTAAAGTATAATTATCTTTTATTTCTTGGATTTTTATAATAATATCCAAGCTGAAATGATTGAATTTAGACCACAGTATATGTATACAGCAAGTGATTCCGTCAAAATCTTGAAAAACAAGAGCCTATAATAGCAAAAGCAATTTCCATTTGTATAATACATAAAAATAATCTAGAATTAGGTAAGATTGAACTTACATATAGCCATTGGTAGGAAAGATGTGCTAAGATATTCAATAATATCCTTGTGCAGAAATGGAGGAAAGGTAGCTAACGTTGATATCATCGTGTAGGGCAAAGTACTCAGAATATCATCATTGAGAAAGGGTAGCAAACAAGTAGTTGTATAAAATATTGACTGTCCAAGATCTACAAAACAAAATTGAGTAATCAGTCACTGTATATTGTGTCATTAACAAAATATAACTAACTTTACATTTTAAGTTTAATGAGCTGGTTTAAATTATAAGCAACAAATTTTTCCTTCCTACTGTGAGTTCTGAAACATACTGCTTAGTATAGTGTAATATATATACAGGATTTGGTCAATGACCAATGAGTGAATATATTAAAAAATATAAATATCTATTACATGAGCTTGCCTCAATATTTATGATGTATCAACAATTAGTAATATTTGGTATTATATTGCTTCTTGATTTCATAAACTCAAAGCCTTTTCTATGTGAAAATAAACCTCTATGTGAAAATTCCTCCAATATTCTTACCTCTATTACATTTTACATAAAATAACTGAGGCACAAAGATGTTAAATTATTTATCCACGGGAAGTTTTAGCAAAGTCAGGGATAGAACTTTATCAGAATAAAAGATCAAAATAAAACCAGGCTGTTCATGCTCCACCAACTAAATTACAATGATCCTACATCTGGAGTTGTGGGCAACGAGTAGCAGATTCAACATACACCAAAAGAAGGAATCTGAGCCGGGCATGGTGGTGCACACCTGTAATCCCAGCACTCAGGAGGCTGAGGCAGGAGGATCATTGTGAGTTTGAGACCAGCCTGGGCTACAAAGCAAGTTCAAGGCCAGCTTGAATTGCATAGCAAGACCCTGTCTCTAAATAAATAAATAAACAAACAAACAAAAGAAGGAATCTGTAAGATGGTACTGCATAACCCCGTGCATTCAGCCATCAATCATCAGGAACTCAAGATGGAGGAAGTCATCTTGCCTCCTAGTAATAATCTATCAATGTTTTTACATGAGGATGGCAACAATACCTACCTCACTTCATTAGAAGGATTGTTGGAAGATTTAAATAAGAGAAATGTAAAGCATAGTACAGTTAGCATAATACATTCTTTGTGCTCCACAAATATTAGCTGTTCCTATTAATATTAATACTATTATTTGTAGCTGTGCAAGAACAGTAGGCGACACTCAAAAAAAATAACTGTTTAGCTTTAGAATACACATAAATTCTATAATACTAAGTATACATTTTCATATTTCTGAGCCTCCCAAAACATAGACCATTAGCCAACACTCAACAACGAAGACTGCTCATTTTTGTATCCATTATAATAGTAAAGTATTATGCTCTTGTCTATTTTACACATTTACCGTTTTAAAGTTATTCTGATTCCTAACATCATTTATGATTATTATTAGAATTGATATGTTAAAAGAAAAAAAAAGAATTGATATGTTATATCAACAGACATAACAAGTGACAACAGAGAGGAGGAAACCCCATTGATCACTGGAGACCCAGGGTCAGTCAGCACTGGGCTCAAATCAATAAAATGTCAAATTCACAGGTGTTTTACTAATCCTCTGAAACTGTGTTAAAGACACCTCAGCTGCTGTCACTGAGCCTTTCAGCATCACTACAGAATGTTAGTCCTCCCGTGGAGTATTTAGTACACAAGAATACAAAGATATCTGGAGAGGGAAAATGAGTGCCCAAGATCACCTGAGTATTACTGCTGAACTGCAACAACAAAGGAAAACAAAGCATACATAATAACATCAACAACAAAACACTCTTTAATGTGGCTTACAGGCACCCAGTGAGGGTACAGCCTCTAGCCATAGTGCAGTGGTTCTTAATCTCAGTGTGCAAAAAAAAAAAAAAAAAAACCATCCTTAGGAAGCTGGCTTAAACTTCAGATCTCAGGTCCCATCCTTCCGTGTCTCTTATTCAAGAACCCCATGTTCTAAACTCCCAAGGTGCTTCTGAGGTTCTTCAGACCATGCTTAGAGGTGCAGTGCTGCCTTGTCTCTCTACATCATTCACTAAACAAACTACGGAGTTTTTTCCTATCGTCTAAATCCTATTATGAGGAACAAGAACACAATAGATAGATAACAATGAAGAGTAAATTTACAAAACAGCAGTAAGAGTGAGAGTAAAACTGCAGATCACCCTTGAGTTGTCACAATTTACACATTGATCACAATTATATGGTCTGTGCTGTACCAAACTGAGTATCTGTCTTAATCAAGGAACCTTGAAGATAAAAGGCAGGCTGCCCTAACTGAGTGGACAGAAGCAGGCAGGTTTATGAACTCAGCACTGGGCTCCATAAAGAAGTGGTGCTGACGGGCTCAGTGCTAGAGAAAACTCTGACAGTCTCAAGTTCAGATTTGTCTCATTTAGATTCTGGACTGGGAAAGGATCAAAATAAAGGCAACTAGGCTTACGACAGCCACGAAGTATACAAACAAACAACTCCACAAATTTATATACTTTTATATTCACTATATTGGACAACAGTAAGAATAAGGAAAAAATAAATTCAATAATCATTACTACCTCATTTTTACAAAAGTAGATTTTTTTAAAAAATGTATTAGGAACACACATACTAAATAAACTATTAAGCAAGGAGAGACATCTATAGTTAAAAGGCAAAATAGTCACTCACATACACACAGCCACCGGTTTCCAAAATTCTAGCTTTTCAGTACAGTGAAACTTTGGTTATCATACTTTCAGGAATCAAATTATCAGTGTTTTGAAGTTAAGAATATTTCTGCTTTCAAGTTCATTTGATGCAATAAATCTCTTCCTACTGTACAATTTTCCATTTGAATCTCCCATATTTATATTGGATAATCCAAGCAATATTGGCTAGTACTTTATTTTTTTATGAGTTAGAAAATTTTAGTAACCAATCAAGATAATGAAATTAGCTCAAGACACACAATACAAAGGGGAAGAGATAAGAAAAGAAGCATGCTCTCTTCTATTCTAAACCACACTAACACTGTATACTATAACTTTCTGATACAGTATTTTGTATTAATTTGTTGTGCAGTAAGTTTGGAAGAATTCATAGAGATTTCTTATCTGACCTTCTGACTTTAAGACAAGAAAAATAGGTCCTAGACAGATGGTGTTATCTGCCCCCTAAACTCAGAATCCATCAATGGATTACAGTCTGTTCTTCCAGCTCCACCTTTTACATTTTCTGAATTTCTGCCTTCCCATTGGCTCCTGCGCAGTAAGGCTTAACTACATTTTTTTTTTTTTGTACCAGGGATCGAACTCATGACCTCGCGCTTGCCAGGCAGGCGTTTAAGCCACTGAGCTAAATCCCTGGCCCACCTTTTATATTTTCTAGAGGCATGTTTTAAAATATTAGCTCCCAATCATAATTTCAAAAAGAGTCCCCACGATAAACTGATCAGGGAAGAAGAGAGAGCTTCTTGTTATAGTCTTCCTCCACCCTCCAGCCCACTCTCCCCCAACACAGGCACACTGGGATAACACTCCTCAGTATTACAACCATTTCAAACGATAGGGTGGGAAGCACCATGATGAAGTTTCAGTGTAAGAAAGACTTTAGTGACACAAAGCCCTTTCAAGCAATTGGTGACAAATACCAACTGTCTCCAAGCCCCTTGCTCTGAATCATATACATTTAGAGCACACATGCACATTTTTCATAGGTTTCAATTAAATGCTTACCATGTTGGCCGTGCTGTAGTAAAGGAACTAGATCCAGGAGAGTCACCAAAGTCACGTAGAGGCCTTGGTAGTCCAAAGAAGGGTAGTCTGACAACTGAGCATCACGATTTTGCGGGCCACGTTCTGAAGGAGCATCTCGCAGGACGCTGTAAAGGAGGGAGCGAGTAACAGTAGGGTTGATGGAACTGACCTGCGGTCTTAGAGATGGGGTGAGTGGGAATGGCACAGGAAAAAGACACATGGTCATGGGCACTGTCAAATTGGAGGCATCTTGATTTTCCTTCTTCCCTGTGCGGGACAAAATGCTGTTGGGGGGACAAAGAAAAAAAAGAGACAACAAAGACACAAAGAACAGCACATTACATTGAAATGACACTCTAAAACAAATAATAAAACACCAGATACAACCCACATAAGATGCAATAGTCACACCAGCAAGATCTACAAATCCAGTATCAGTCACATAGCTTTGTGCTTAGAGAAACCAATAACACAAGTTTACTTTGTGGAAGTTTCATTGCATCTCATGTGTTATCTGGCTAGTAAGGAGCAAAAATATAAAAATGCATGTTTCAGTGCCAAACCTATGTTTTACAGTATATCAGTTTGGTGAAGATTCCTGGAAGTAAAACAACGGCTTTCTCTAACAAGGAGGGGCTTTTATTTCTAATTATAAGGAGCTTTCAAAGAAAAGATGTTTTCAGCAAGAACGTCTCAATTGAGTAAATACAAACTTGCAAAATATAGGTATGGCACTTGTAGAAACATGTTTTAGCAAAGAATAAACATGTGTGTTTATTAAGAAAGTCTTAAAAAGCACATGTTTATTGCATCAAAATAATGTCTATATGTATATTATGATACTGTTTCATGACATTCTATCAGTATCATTTGAGATAATGAAGTTTAAACAAGCATATGAATTTAGAAATAATACGTATTTCTAAAATGTTAGCTAAACTACATTGGAAAAGCTATAAAATAATATATAGTAGATGGTTCATAGCATATGTTTGTGAACTAATGATAATGGTTATTTACGTGTGTCTTTTTTAAATTTTGCATGTTAGGGAGGAAACATTTTATTTTATGAATACAAACAGTGGCTTATTAAAAATTACCTTCAAAATTCTAAAGACTAAGCAAGCAGTATCTGTCATATAACTACACATCATACAGTCTCATATATTACTGCTGCTACTTACGTTATTATTCAACAAACCTCACTACAAACTAAAGAAAAGATAATTTAGAAAGTTAAAAAAGTTTAATGGGAATAAAAATAACTTCTAAAAATAAATTGTTTCTCTTTTAGCCTTAGTTTTAAAATAAAAACCTTTCCAAAAAAGCAATAATGCAGATAAGTTAATTTAAAAATAAATGAAATTACTGCTTAGGCAAATGTTTAGATTTTTAAATTAGCTTATATTATTTATCACTAAAGACAACAGCTATACATTATGTAATATCTGCAGCACCTACAAAGTGCTTTTCTATAGTATACTTATATGTTAGTCAAAATAGACAATAATTTATAAATGTTTCATTACATAAAAATAATCTTATTTAACAGTTATTCTATGTGTATAAACATTAAGTTCTTAGTTAATGATATTACATCTATAGTTTTATAGTGATGTGAAGTATTGGTTAGTGTCAAGCATGCTTAGTATGTCAAGTTTACATTAATTTTTATTTATTCTTAATGCAAAAATAAGTTACAATGTAAGAAAAATGACTACATGCTTTTTATTTTCCATGTGCCTAATTTACCTCGATTTCCTTTGTCTTCTGTTACCCAATGTCCAAGGGAAAACAATTGATAATAAAAATAATTTCAGAAAAGTTATGTAATATTTCTTAGCAATAAATAACTCAAAATTTTGTGTATTTTTTTTTTACTTTTTAAGGGATTTAATTTACTTTTGTGTGTGTGTGATGTGTTTGACTTTATAAACTTATACTTTACAATTGATGATTTCAACAGTCCAGTTACCTCTGCCTGCCTACATGAGTTATAAATGTCATCATACTTTCCATCAGACTTTATACTTTTTTCATATAACTCTATTACTCCTAACAATAACACCCAAAATAGTACATTCTTGATAAGCACAGTCACCAAAAATTTGTTTTAATTCTGTAGGATTCTATTCCACAGAAAATTCCTTTAGAATCACAATGGATATAAGTATATTATTTCCCAACCTTCAGTCCCAAATTGGCCTTCTACTAATATTTTTTCAAAATTACAAGACATGGATCTTACAGAAAAAAATACACCTTGCTATTTTCCAGATATATATAATATATATATTTCTCCCACCCCCAATACTGGGGATTTAACTCAGGGTCACAATGCATACTAGGCAACCTCTCTACCACTAAACTACACCTCCAACCATTTTTTTCTTTTTTCTTTTCTTTTCTTTTTGAGACAGAGTCTCACTAAATTGCCCAGGTTGGCCTTGAATTTGTGGTCCTCCTGCCTCAGCCTCCAAAGGAGCTGGGATTATAGACGTGCACCACCACACTTGGCTTAAAGTTTGATATAATCTAACAAGCTGTAGCAAATCAACTTTGGAGGCTGTACTTCGATATTTTTCTCTTCCTATATATGTGGGATTCCCAAATGATAGCAAAAACAGCTTTCCGAAAGCAGGGAGGGAAGAATGTCGGCACTGACGCGGTAAATTTCTCTCACTGCCTTTGGGTTTAACAAGTAGGTGAAGTTGAGAAAAACATGGTGGGAAATGAGTTATCCATGAAGCCAGTTTTAAATTACCATTCATGTCTCAATGTAAGGAAATGTTTTTGTTTGTGGAAAAACTTAAGAAGGGCTCATGAATAAATGTTCGATGCATTGTGATTTTATGATGTTTTGTGAAGTTTATTAAGAGAAAAAAAACTTATTTCCCCAACCAAACTGTGTAACTTGGGAATGATGAACCATTTTCCCCATCTGAAATTCTTTTCCAGAGATCTATAAACCCAATCAAAAAGAATATTAAGAATGCCCTGCTCAGAAGAGTTCAACCAGAAGCCAACTTTTTGCCCTTCCTGTATTCCACTGAGATCCTCTCTTCAAACATTGGCTTGTATAATCAAAGTACAGCAAGAAAAGAGGACCTCAGGGGGTTTGGGGAAAGACAAGAAGTTGCCCTGAGGTGTTTATAGCACAGAAAGTTAACATATCAAATAAATTTTCTATACAGATTAATTTTGACACTTGAGTTGCCTCCATCTACTAAGCAAACTTTTCTGATTATACTATGCTTTAAAGCTACTTCAAGGACTTGAAGATACATATTCATAAACAATTAGAAATTACATTAAGATTACTGGGCTGAATGAAACTAAATTCAAAATGGATCAAAGATCTAAATATTGAAACAGAAACATTAAAGGTGCTGGAAGATAGAATAGATAAAACTCTTGAACACACTAGTGTAGGCAAAGATATTATGAGTAAAACCCCAATAGCACAGGAACTGTCACAAAGAATCAAGAACTGTAAGCTCATCAAATTAAAAAGCTTTTGCAGCACAAGAGAAACCACCAACAGAGTGAAGAGACAACCCACAATTTGGGAAAAAATGTTTGCCAGTTGTTTCTGACAAGGATAACAATAGAGAATATATGAAGAACTCAAAAAAAAAAAAAAAACCAAAGTCAGACCTCCTAAATTTAAGGACTCAATCCAAAAATGGCATCTGAGATGAACACAAACTTCTCAGATGAAGAAATACAAACAGTAAATAAATATTTGAAAAAATGTTCAATGTCACTGGTCACTTGAGATATGCAAATTAAAACAACACTGAGATTCCATCTCACCCTCAGAAGCAATGACTATTATCAAGAAATTAACCAATAATAAATGCTGGAGGGGTTGTGGGAAAAAAGGAGCCTTTCTCCATTATTGGTAGGAATGTAGACTGGTGCAACCACTACAGAAATCAGTGTGGAGATTTCCAAAAAAACTAGGAATGGAGTTCCCATTTGACCTAGCTATTCCCCTTCTGGTATCTTCCCAGAAGAATTAAAAACATCATACTACAGTGATATATGTGCACCTATGTTTTAGCAGAATGGTTTGTGATAGGAAACAACCTAAATGCCCATCAACTGGGGAATGGATACAAAGGATGTAGTCTTTTTGTACAATGGGGTACTACTCAGCCAGAAAGATAAACTGGAGACTTTTATAGGTAAATGGATACAACTTGTGACCATACTCATAAGTGAAATAAACTACATGCACATGTGTAGACATTGTATTGTTCGCCTAGTGTGAGAAGCTAAGAGTAAATAAGATCCAAAATGTACAATAGATATTGTACACTGCAACTGGGATATTGTAAAAGGGAAAGAAGCTTCAAAAGGAAAGAGAAACTGGAATGGGGGAATGGAGAATAGAAGAAAGGGAAAAGTAAAAAGAAATATATATATATACACACAAAAGATAATTAAGATAGTTATACCACTAATTTCTCTTAGTTCATTGAAAAGAAAGGTTTGTGCTAATATTGTTTGGACAATTAAATGCCAATATCATGTACTCTGAGTAACTCATTTAAAGATAACAATCCATAATGTAGTAACCATTGTTACCCTCTTATCTTGTTTTGAAATCTCCGGCCCAAATGTGGTATATTTTAACAAGAAAATAATTTTAACTTCATTGAGACTATCCAAATGCAAAGGTTACTTTGTGAGAATTCATCTCTAATTTCTTCTTGTTTCTTTCTAAGAAACTGATTTCTAAAACAGGAAGTATTTCTGAATGTATAAGAATTACATAAAATACAATGGGAACCATCTCATTTGTAGTAGAAAATCAGTTAGTCAGTAGAAAGTCACTAATCTTGGACATCAGATACTTAGACCATTTTTTTTGTCCTGAACTTTCCAGTAGCATAAATTAAATGAAATTATAAGTGTGGTTACCAACAGCGATAACTGTTACGAAAGTGATCATAATTTGTCTCAATATATAGGACAATATTTTGAAATTGTGCATTTCCAATTTAAAAAAAAAAACTGGAATAGGCAAAAAGAAGAAAGAAAATGTATCAGGTTCAGCTCAGGAGTCAAACTTGTAAATACTAAAAAGCCCAACCCATGGTATGTTGTTACATTCAGTCTTCTTTCTTACTGTCTCTTTATATCTTTGTGTGTACATGCACCCATTCACACTATGGTCTACGTGCTATTCTGATCTACTATCTGCAACTAATTGCTGAGTGAAAGGCAGAACTAAAATATCTAGGAATGGAACTGCTGTCCATTTCACTTCAGATGTGGCTCAGTTTAACTTCTGGAAAGATGGCAAATCTTTATGCTAAGCACCCCTTTCTTTTAATCCCACAGTGAGTCAAAACTACTCTACTTTGTGAAGATGAGAAGAAAACTGGGGACAGGAAGAAAGTAGATGGCAAGGAGGAGAAGGGAAAGTAAAAATGATTTAAAATGTGATGTATATTATGTGTGTGTGTGTGTGTGTGTGTTATAGTATCTATAATTCCCCAAGATGAATATAATTATTATGTATCACAAATATACAAAAATAAAAAATGTAAAAACTACTCTATGATCTCATAATGAATTCTGCCATTCTCAAAAGCCAAATCAAGCTTTTATTAAAAGAAGTGTCCCTGAGAAATGATTAATGTAATGGTTTAGATTTACAAATGTTTTCAGAATTGGGACCTGGTCAGAGGAGTTAGGTCACCAGTGGGCTTCCTGACCTGGAAGAATCTCTCTCTCTCTCTCTCTCTCTCTCTCTCTCTCTCTCTCTCTCTCTCTCTCTCTCGGGTGCTATGTGATGAGCAGCTTATCCTCTGCTAGCTCCTTTCACCATTCCGTTTCAGCTTGGAACTAGCCAACCATTAGGTGAAACTGTGAGCCAAATAAACCTCTAATCCTTTAAATTGTTGGATATTTTGTCCCAGAAACAGAGAAATGGCTAAATACAATTGAATAGTAGTACTATGGAGAAGCCATATAGCATAATTATTGAGCTATGAATTAGAACACCGAACTACAGTATGGCTCTAAAAGATTAGATAAATAACTTGAAGCACTGTATTTAACCACTCCACATCTTAGTTTAGTTATCTATAACATGGGTAAAATACACTTATCTTGTTTTGAGGTCTTAAATGAAATGACACAGTTAGAAAGTGCTCAGAACAGTCCTTCACACATATAACTACTACTATTATAATGTAATATTGCTATGATAATGATAGCTAATGCCACTGTTACCACTAATAGTTGTTACTGATGCTGCCTCCCTTTGAAAATAGATGGTTTAATTGTGTATAATCTTCTCCAAGTCACTTGAACAAACTACTTTAACACCAGTTTCACCACTAAAATTCTATCACCTATGATCATACTCTAATGATCCATAAGAAAAGGGAATTTTCATGTCTTGCAAACATGACTTCAGTATCCTAAATTTCTTTAACTTTCTGGCACAATTACAAAGACCTAAGTAGCAAGCTCTGAAGTGCCAATTAGGTTCTCACAGGTTTTTTGCAAATGGAATTCACAAATGCTTCCTACTGAAAAGTGTCTCTCACCTCAAGAATTTTCAAAATTTGTAATAAAGGATAGTGTTTCCCATTGAGAACACTGACCTCAAAGACAAAAGGAGAATTCAAAAGAATAGAATCAGATGTTTTGGTGCATACATTTTCAGAGTATAACTGTGAAATTACTGCATGTTGAAAAAAATTTTTCTGCAACAGCATCACAAACTTACTATGTAAGTTTAATAGCTATATATCTGCTGAACAGAATATCTTTCAATCTAGAATGAAAACAGTGAGAATTCTAAAGATGTAGAAGATCTTCCAAAAGATAAGAAGAACAAAGAGATGGGGCTGCACAGACTGGTATGGACATGATCGCAGAAAGTTTCTTTCTACTAAATTTTCAGCCTGTCTACCCACAGGAAGGCCTTAGAACACAATAAACTCCAGTATCACTGAAGTCATTCTGAATTTGTGCTTTTCAAATGTTCAACCCACAAAATGTCTACTGCTGTACAGTTAAAAGGAATAGTAACAAGTGACTTTTTATGCTTCTGAAATCAGATTTGAAAAGAGATCATGGTGATGGAAGAGATCAAGCCTTGGAACTTAATGGAAAGCGAAGTGTTCTGACTCTTTAACATTGTCTCCCAAAATAAGCCTTTACTGGAACGGTTCATCCTGCTCATTTGTTGTAATGAGAAATGTGAAGGAAGACAAGAGGCCCCTCAAACCTCTACGTTGAGATAAAAGTAGACAGTATAAAAGGTTCCTATGCTTTTGTTTCCCTATCTTCCACAGAATTTCAGTATCAATTACAAAACACGTTGAACACATGAAGTGTTATATAGATTTAAAATAACTGTTATTGGCATATACTACACTTAGGGGAAAAGGACATACTTGTAATGAACCTAAAATTCCACATAATTATGATTTTCTTTTAGATCAAAAGTATGTCCTATTCTTAATTTTAAGCAACATAGGTTCTTCGCTTAATCCAACACAGTATTAGTGCCAAAGAACCTTTTCTTTTCTAGATCTCTTAAAAGGACATAGAACTGAGGAAAGCAGGCAACAGTCAAGCAATCCACTTTTCCAGGTAGGCTGGGGTCTAATCTGCTATATACACCCAGAGGACTGGAGTCCAGACTCTTCTGGCAGAGCACTAGAAAATTTAATGCCCTTTAAAACTTACACTTCAATAAAAATTTAAGCCCCAATAAATTCAGCAGTACTATCTAATAATTCTCTCAAAGTATAGGATATTTTAAGGCTTACCTTAATAAGGTCTGAGAAAAGTATTTCAAGGTGTTTGCAATATCAGTTCCTGATGGTACAGGATAAATGTTGTGAAGAACCCGGTTATGATATTCCTGCAAGTACCGGATCTTGGAAGCAACTAAATAAAAGCAAGAAAAAATAAAAAAGAAGAAGAAGAAGAATCATCTTGTAATGTGTATGAGGCATAATTATTACTTTTATTAATTACATACAGGAATTTAATCAGTATTTTAAGGAACACAGATAAATTTTTATTGGAATTCCATGATAGAAATAACTACCAAAAACTTTTACTTTCTTATAATTGTATTCAACACACAAAATTATTTTTAGTTGGTTTAATATCCTATTCACAAATTATCCATTACTTTTTTAATCACTAAGGAAAGCAATATTCCAATCATTTTCTAATTACCTCCAATTAGCTCATTATTAGTAAAATTATAATAGATATAAACCTCTATCACTAGAGAGTTACATTTAATATTGCTTAACTAAAATTGAAGGAGAAAATTTGAAGTTCTTTCTAACATACTCTAAAAATCCTTTTAAAATACTAGGGAGTCCATTATATAAATGGCATTAATTGAAATCAGATTTTTAAAATTAATAAATGATCATGATAGCATGTTTAGTTAATGCTTGAACTGTATGAATATGCCAAAAATAGATCAATTTTCTGAGTATTAAGTAAGAGTGCAATGATTGTGCAGTAATAAAGATACAAAAAAAAGTCACATTTTCTTCCAATAAATTTTATAAATTGAGACTTCCTAATAGCTTTCTGAGCTTGGCTGCCCAGATCTCAAGATTCAGGAGGGTCTAAACTGGTTTATATACCCTCCTAGACCTACCTGGAGTCACCAGCATTGTCCATATTCCTGACCTGACCTTTGACCTGGCTGCAGTGAATGGCCCAGTTCTAGTCATTCCTCTTTGCAAATCCCAAGGAGCCATGATGATCAACGTCTCTCTGGTCTCCTCTTCCACAGAGTTCTCAATACTGTCCATTTGTCCTTTCAATCTTTAAGGCTATCAAGGGAGCCTTTTAGACGGTATGGCTCACTGTCAGCAGTTAACAGAAGACAGATCAAGTCCTGGAGAAGCAAGGCCTTGCTGTTCCCAATAGCCCACAGAAATAAGTTCTTGGATGCATTCTAACTGAAATGCCAGCTTAATCAACTTAATGTCAAAATGCTCTTGATAGATGTGGGATGTAGTATCACCAAAAGATAAAATATCAGAACTGGGAAAACCTTTGAGACTTTCCTATGACCATTTCACTTTAAAGATGGGGGAAATGAGGCACACAGGTAGGCAGTGGCAGAGCTAGACTAGCACTTAGATTTCCTGACTCTCAATCCAGTGCTTTCCACTATGACTCTTGAATACAATTCTGAACTGAAGTCAACATGCACAAAGTCAATCTTCGTTGCATGATATCACAGAAATTTTCAGCAGTTATTAGGTTATTCATTGATTCTAAAACCTACATATACCATTTGTCAATTTGCTCTCCTTCTATTTCCTAAACTATTTCTATATGGTCAGCATTTTCTCAGAAAAAAATGTCCAGACTGCAGATAACAATGTCTTGAGTTTGCTGTATTGCAAGCAAATCGGCTCTGAAGAAAGCAATAAGCTTATATTCATTAACTCAACCTCATAAGTATTTCATTGTAAATAATTTTTTTCCTGTGATAAGGCATAAGTAGGTGATACTTGAAAATATAGCAATTATATAACCTACATAAATCTATTTTCTCAGTATTTTTCATCTGCTGTACATAAGTTTTTTTTTAAAGTACATTAAAACGAACTCCCACATTAACACAAAGCTCCAAATTCCAAGTATCTGAGTTTTGCCAAGCCAGCATAGGCTTTCTGCATACCCACTATGACAATAATGTTTTGTTACTGTGACTTAAGTTGTGATATCCTGCAGGTTTCCGTAGAGTGTTTCAGAAATACCATAATCATTCCATCACCTAAACAAGGAGTTAGTGATAGTGCAGGATGGGGACAATGAGCTCAAATGAAAAGAAAAATCAGAGATTCCCCAATGATATGGTTTGCTCAAAACTCAAGAGCTAAAACTGTCACTACACAATGATTGCAAGCATTCAAAGATGTCTGTAAAAAAGAATGGATGTTCTTTTTATAGTTGCTTTTGTGAAAATAATAGCTCCTTTCAGTGGATCTCCAAACATGTACAGGAAAGCAGAGACCAGAATCATTTTCTTCTTTAAAAGCTTCTAACAGTTCACAAATTCACATGGTATTTTATCTGTTTACTTACCTGTTCATTTTTCTATACAATGTTGTAAATTTTTGAAAGCAGAAACTATATCTTACTCATCTCTCTGTCCCAACTCTAACATTCTGTCTGGCACATAGTAGGTACTTGATATATTCAAATGAACATGTGAATTAATATTTTTATAACAGTATTTATCATTTGGTTTTATATATGTACACATTACACAAATATATGTATGTATTTATAATAGATTTTGGATTCTTTACCTATCATGCCAGATACTTAGTAGGTGTTTGATAAGTTACTAATGAATGGTTCAGAGGGGAATAAAAAGGGGACAGAAAAGGGAAGGAAATGGAGAGTTATCATGAAAGAAAATTTATAGAAAATGTTGAAAGAAATATTCAAGCTAATTTGTGCATTGGTGAATGCAACAAAATCTCAGGAGTTCTAGATTCGACCTTCATATTTTCAACTATTGAGAACAGACAGGTCCCTGGCAAGTAGTAATTGTAATTGTGCTGAGGATGTGAATAAAACTCATTTGCATTGCAACATTGCACACAAGAGATGGTCATCTTACTGGTTAACAAGCCCACATGAGCACCTAGCAGCCTCATGAAAACCCCAGCAGTTCTAATTCTTTACTTCACACACCTGACGACTGCTCTACAGACTCAGACTGTTGGGCAGAATGGATATAAATGACCTTCAACTTCAGCTGACCCTCACTATGTTTCTCTTGCAATCTCATCTTCTCTTCAATTACAGTTACATGCTCTTCAAAGGTGACCCCGTGGCTACCCTTTCCCTTCTATGTACTTTAAAAAGACATTTGTTATAGACTGAACTGTGTTCCCCTAAAACTCGTATGTTGTAACTGTGACCTCATGATGTTACTGTATTTGGAAATAAAGCCTTAGAGAGGTGACTGTGTTAAAATGAAACCATTATAGTAGTGTTCCCTAAATTCATTCTGCCTGGTGTCCTTATAAGAAATGATTGGGACACTCAAGAGAAATTAGGAATGCAAGAGCACAAAGGAAAGGCCAACTGAATACAAACAAGCCAAGAAGAAAAGTCTCCAGAGAAACCAAACTTCCCAACATGTTGTTCATGACATGCAACTCTGTCTAGGATACTTTTATGGTGATTCAGCTAACAAACATGCTGTCACATCAGAAATCCTGTAAGTAAGAGTTAAGAGTATGAGCTCTGAAACCAACCAGTTCCAAATTAAGATCCTGGCTCTATTGCTACTTGACTTCAGTTTCCTCATCTGTAAAATGGGGACAATTATATAAATTTCATAGGGCTATTGTGAATAATATATCAGTTATTGTTCAAATTACTTAGCATAATATTAATACATGGTATATGGTAATATCAAAAACCTTTCTTTTTCCTGTCAAACATCAATTCCACCATGAAAGCTTCCATCTATTATGTGCCCTTTCTTGCATCATTAATCTTTTCCTCTTTACCTCTTTTCCTCTTTCCTCTTTACTAAATCATTTCCAAGTACTCAACATCCAGAATCTCCACTGTTAAAAGGAAACAACCAAAAATCTTTCCCCTTGACTTTCCACTTCGCTCCAGCTACTAGCCTCTGATTTAAAAGCCAGCATGTTTAAGAGTTGTGCATATATTCTCATCTCTCCCTCACTCACTTATTTCTTCTCTCCAGACTGGCTTCCACCTCCACAACTGCACTGAATCTGCTTTCCCTTTGATCATCTAAAGTCTCCAGATCATCAAACCTAACAGGCACTTCCCAGCCATCCATAATTTTACTAGACCTTTCAGCACATTCATAGTGTAAGCCAACCCCTCCCTCTTCCTTGAAACTCTCCCCTTGGTTTCTTCCACACTGTCCTCTGGAAAGTATCCCTTTCAAAGACCTTTGCCACCTCCCGCTCTACTTGAAGTTTAATTAATGGAATTCATGAAAGTTCATTCATTTCTTTCTCTCAATATTCTCTCTTGGGAAACCCTATTCATCCATATAGCTGTCAGCACTATCCATGGACCAAGTACTCCTAAAGGTCTATCTCCATCCCAAACGCACATGTCTTTGGAACAAAAGACCTCACCTACTCAGTTTCTCCACTTGGAAATCTTATAGATACCTCGAAACAAACATATCCAACATGGAATACTTTCTTCCATGCAAAAAGAAACGTTCCCAACCATCTGCATAATCTATCAAGTCACTCATGCCAAGTATTCTGAAAACCACCCTTATAGCCTCACTTTGTTCCCCTAATCCAATCCATCACTAAATCCTTTCAGTGATATTATCAAAAAATATCTCCAAACTATCTTCTGTTCCTCCTCTTAACTTACATTACCTGGCAACATCATTTCCTGCTGGGCTCTAAAAGCCTCCTAATTCATCCTCTGGACTCTCTTGTCTCTCTTTATAGTTCTTTTTACTCAGAGCAGCCAGAAATCTTTTAAACTTTTAAAACTGCTTCAACTTAACCCTCTGCTTAAAAATTCTTCAGTGGCTGTTCACTGCCTTCTGAATAAAATCCAAAACCTTTCACACAAGGTCCCAGCCTCTCCTCCTACATGACATCACCCCTCTGGAGCCAGGCCAACTGGCCCTTAGCCACTGTTTTAAAACACAAAGCTATTTTTTTTGCCTGAAAACCTCTGTGTATGTTCCTCTCTCTAGTTTCTAGAGTGCTTATCCCTGCACATTATTTTGTCTAACTCCTATTTATACTTCATTACTGACTTTATCAGTCACTTTCTCACAGATGTCTTTGCTGACCTCCCTGTGTAAACTGATTCTCTGATCCTCAACCCCATTTTTCTCTGTTATAATAATTTATTTGGCTTTTTTTCACAGTAGTTCATGTAATTTGTAATTACACATTTATTTGGGTGACTGTTTGCTCTTTCTTCTTTAGGAACAGTGATTTCCAAGGACCATTTCTCTTGCTCATTTTTGTAGATCCCCACTGGCTTGTGAGAATTGTACGTGTGCTGCCTTTCTAGTGAGAATGAAAAGAAGACAGAGAGAGCAGGAGACAGTCATTTTTGGCCATAATTAACCTTTGTTTCTTTAGAGCAGAATGCCAACTGTTAACACTATCATGAAAATGAAGAAAAGAATAAGGGAATAAGAAACAATTCTTATTAGAATCACCAAGAAAATCTAATCTCTGCTTTCTGCTACTTTATGTTACTGCTACTTTACTCCCTACCCATCACTACCATTTCTTTTTTGTTTTTGCTTTTGTTTTTGTTTTTTGTTTTTAAAGATTATGTAGTTCAGGCTGGTCTTGACCTTACTATGTAGCTTACAGTATACACAACTATATGTTTAGAAAAATAGAATGAATGGCATGTAGTTTGAGAATCTGTTTCCTTTCTTTTTGTATGACACACCTTTCAACATCATTTTAATTGCTCTATAATTCCTTTTGAAGAGACTAACAATCTATTTCACTAATCAATTATTTATAGGTATGGATCATTTTTCACTCTTCAGTACTGCAAAGAATTTAATAATTTCCTTAAAATAAATTTTCATTTATGGATTTTCTGAGCCAAATAGAAAATACCCATTTTAAAGCTTTTGGGAAGAACTGAGAAACTGTCCTTCAGAAAAACAGTACTTATTTACATACCAACAGGTATATATCATTAAGCATGAATAATAATATTTATTGAGTATCCACTATTTTAAACATGTATATACATTATTTTTAATTTTTGCAATAATTTTTGAACTATGGTTATTATCATTTCTGTTTATAGCTGAATAAACCAAAGTTCAAAAACAATGATTTGTCCTAAGACAGTAAGCTACTAAATGGTAGAACTGGTAATTTAAGTGGCTGTGAGCCATGATTTTCCATAGACCACATTGTTTTCTAAAGTTTTTATACTACTTTAACAATATTCAATTATATGGATCAAGCATGAAACAGTAATCCTTCCCTTATTCTATTGTTTAAAAACACAAAACAAAACATGCCTACTTCACTAGTCTTGAACCCTTTTTGAAAAATCAAATCACGTTCATCCTTCAAGGCCCATCTTAAAAGTCACATCATTTATGAAGCCTTCCAGCTGACTCCAGATGTTAATCTCTCCCTTTTCTGATTGCCTAGAGCACAACTCATCTGCCTCCTAAATTTTATTACTTCATTATATAAATATGGCACTTACTATAAACTATTCTGGATGATCCCAAATTAGGTTCATGTCTGAAAATTCAGTTTCCTTAACAATACCTCAAGATCCTTAAAGTCAGAACTATCTTACATTTCATTTGTAACTCCTTTGCAAATGTGTCACAATGCTAGGTGCATAGTAGTGGCAGTAATACAGTGGTTTAAATGCACTGAAGGTTAAATGTCAACTAAGTTATGTCCTATTGATAGTCTCTAAGCAAATTTTATAAAGTCTAATATCATGTACACTAATAATTCCCAGATAAAATATATTGAATATGTATATAATACAGTATTTCTTTTCATAAATTACTTCTTGTCTCATTCTAAAAGAACTTCAAAAAATCATTTCTCTTGATATATATTCCAAAAGCACTTAATAGTTCTTTATTATCATTTTCACTACTCATTTCTTCTTCAGGACTCTACTTGTCATGACTAAGTCCCTAACAGGCTGGGTATTGTGTCTTTCAGAGCACCCTGGATGGCATATGAGTTCTCACCTATAGCTATGTGTAAACTCAAGCAAATTATTTAATATCTCTGAGCCTCAGGGGTTCTTGTTTGTTTTGTTCTGATTTTCATGAGAAATTAAAATCGTACTTCCCCAACATTCTTCACCAATGTTGATAATTAATGTTGCAGATATGACCGTACATGTTCCAGTTCCACCTTATTTTTATTGGCTGCCTCTTATACTACTAAAGTCTAAGAAATAATGGATTTGTTGTCATTGTCCCCTTTTCCATCATATTCTCTTCAGTCTAAACTTTCACTGAGAAATTATAATCACAAACAAGAAAGTATTTGGACATATTTCTGAAATTTGGATTGTCATAGCTATGCATCACAATGGTTTAAGTAAAAATTACACCTGATGTCTGTTCGTGTGTGTGTGGGTGTGTGTGTGTGTGTGTGTGTGTGTGAATTGAACCCAGAGTGTTTGCAATGAATGACATCCACAGCACCCCCTCTTTTGAGATGGGGTCTTATTACCCAGGTTAGGCTCAAACTTGCAGTTTTCCTGCCTCAGCCTCCCAAGTAGCTTGACATCTTTTCAATTTCTTCCCTTGTTTAGAGGACTAGTAAGGAATCGGACATCCTCCTTAATTATCACTGCGCATTTGTCTTTATTCACTTCTTCTGTGTCTCTCATGTCCAACAGATTCTATTTATTAGTCCTAATGATTCTGATTAGAAATCATCTCTAGGATCTACTCTCTTCTTCAGCCACACTGACATCACCTTAATCAAAGTTTGCACAACCTGTTTCCTAGCTTAATTGTTGCAATGACTAGACTGACTCCCCTCTGATCCTTTTTTCCACATGAAAGGAAATATTTCTAACATTTAAATTTGCATCATTTTTTGTTAGTTAAAATGCAATTAACTTAGCACATAGAACCCAGCAAACACAGTCATCTGCTCACCTGTCAAGCTTCATTCTCTGCGCTCTGCCATGTGTGCCATGCTTCAGCCTTATTCAGGAAAGTTCAAACTCACAATGCTCTTGCTCATCCATGGCTTTGCACACATTCTCTGCTACAGGACTTCAATCCATATTTCTTAGCCTGGGCAACTCCTAGGAATTCTTCAAAGCTTCTCCTTTATATAAACAACTTACCCTACCACTGCTGCATTAGGTGTACTTCTTCAGCATTTCCATAGCACCCGGGGCTTCCCTTTATCATGACAGTTATCACTGCATTAACTGTTAACTCATTGGCTGTCTCCTCAACCAAGTGTTCAGAAGTACCTCTTTATTTCCTCTATACCTAGAATTAAATTAATTTCAGGTCCTAAATAAATTTTGAGTGGATGGATGGTTGAATGGATGGATCACATAACTCTTGGTAGAACAAAGCAGTCTACAGTTTATATTCTTTTCATTGACTACTTTGGAATCTTGGATGTGACACTAAAATTTTCTCTACCTCTTCTTTCTACTACTTATAGAAAGAATAGTTTCCTTTATAAGAACTACCTGTGTAACTTGCTTCTCAGTTCCACCAGTATCCACTTTGGGGTGTGGAGTTCCTCTAGCTGAAAGGTGATTGAATAGGTGAGAATGGGATTGTATCTACAAAGATGGAATGAGACTGAGACTAAAGAACATTTATTCTAACAGTCAGAGGGTCGGGCAAAGAGTCCCTCTCTAAGGAACTAAATGTGATAAACCAAGCATAGTCTTCCAGTCCTAGGATGATATGTGCCACAGTCTCACTCTGATCTACTCAGAAAAGAGACATGAAAACATTTTATTTAATTTTCTCAGGTAGTCTTGATTAAGGATTAGAGCTATGGATCTCTTGGCACAGGGAAGTGAAACACTCATTAGAGGGTTAAACAATTGGAAAGGACCTGTTAGAAAAATAATCTTAGGAGGGAAAGTGGAAAAAAGTACAAGCTTATTATAGCTAAAACTGGCCTTATTCTATTCAGAATGATAGGTTCCCTTCCTCTGTGAGGTAAGGACTTCTGAGGGAAGACAGTACCCAAGCTTCCCCAAAGGAAGACACCAATCATCTAGCTTCAATCATCACTATAAAGCAAATTTTATTCATATTATTTCACTTACAAATATTTCAGTATAATCTTTACCTAATGAAGACACTTATAATCATACTATTACTACCACACCAGAAAATTAACAAATAAATCCCTCGGTATTAAGAGCCAAACAAGATTTGTGAAGGATGTTTTCAAAATTCTAGATGCGCCCCTTCCTGATTCTCTTCCAAATTTACAGTCATAATTTCCACTCACCGGGCTTCTATGTAAGACCACAATGGCACAGATAATATATGCCTTGAAGTTTCTGTATTTCCATTTCTGGCCCCACATTCAGCTTCTCCAAACCTTTCATTGTCTGCTTCATTACACATCTACAATGTTCTGCAGCTATTACAAAAGTCATCTCAGCCCTCTTCCTCATCCCATCCCCAACAATAAGAGCTTTTCACGCACACAGGACAAAATCCATTTCACACAGGGAAAAATAGAGGAACCCAGAGTCTAAGTATATAGAAAATTAAAAGAACCACAATAAAATTAATACTCAGGTTTTGTGAAAATTCTGGCTCTTCTACTTATTAACTATGAGAACTTGAGTAAAGTAATAGACACTTTTTTTTTTTTTTTTTTTTTTGGTACCAGAGCTCAAACTCATGACCTTGCACTAGCCAGGTATGCCACTGAGCTAAATCCCCAGCACCTAGACTCAATTTCTTAATCTTTATAGTGAGGGTAATAATACCCATCTCATTGGGTTGCTACAAGAATTTTAAAATAATACATGTATCAACTACTAAGCACATTGAGTAGCACATAATAAATTGTTAATAATAAATTACTAACACAATTAACCATTATATGTAGGTTCTTCTCCTTTTCCTTTCCCAATCTAAAACTCTGTCACTTAAAATGGAGTAAAAGTAGTGGTGTAAGGAAAGCACAGTAGTGATCTCATATCTCATATCAATAAATCAAGTATAACCTCTCTCTTTCTCCCTCTCCTTCTCTTTCTCTCTCCTTCCCTCCCTCCCTCTTTCTTCTTTCCCTCCCTCTATTCTCTCCTTTCTCCCCTTTCTCTTCTCTCCTTTCTCCTTTTTCTATCTTTCCCTTGCAGCATCTAATACTAAAATTCAGTTACATTTTCAAAGACTGACATTTTTAAGGATAATAATTAAAAACAGCTAATAATAAAGAAATTCAGAAATGAAGATGTAGGGGCAATAAAGAAAGGAAGTACGGTTTGGAAGTTCTAGCACAGAAGCACCATTCTTTACAAATCCGTGATCAAAGAATGTTATTCTCTTGAGGAAGATCAACCCCTTTCACTCAAAGCAAAACCTCACAGAAGATATAAATGAACGGTGATGAGAAAGGATACACATAGGTAGAGAGCCAAAACAGTCCAAAGTCACACAGGGCCTCGCTCCACTCTTCCAAATATTTGCATAATGACATTCAGTTCTATTTCCAAATGGCAAACTTTACTTGCCACTTTTAGTAGATAGGAAAGGTTAGCAAAGAACACTCCTGTCTTGGGTGAGTAATTCCAATAATACCACCACCACCATCATCATCCTCATTATCATTAAACACTACAGTTGTACAACCATTTACACTTTTCAAAGTACTTCTACATACATTATTTGATTAAGTTTTTGAGCATTTAACTTTTGAAAAGTAGTATGTCAGAAGTTGTAGAGAATGTCTTAGATATTAAGCACCAAATTAAAATGAAGGGAAAGAATATTAGTGTTCTTATTCATTCATCAAACATTAATTGACTAAGCACTGTGAAATACTGATAAAGCAGCAATAAATAAAACATAATCCTCAACCTCTAGAAAGTCACAATAACCACAAATAATTCTAAATTTTTATGTTAGTAAACATAAAAGCAATGGTTGTATTGTTGTCATTTCCTTAACACCACTGAGAAAACTCCAATTTACAGAGGATAAGGAATTTGCTCAAGGTCACATAAGAGGTAAATAATACAGTCACTTTCTGATACACTATCTAAAAAGAGACACAACTGAGCTAGTTGTGGCCCACTGCACATTTTTAGTACATTAAAAATCCACATATACATAAACCCTTTCAATTAGCTTTCAAATATGAATTAGTAAAATCTAATTATTCAACAACTGAAAAAAGTCTAAGCACAGACACATTTCATTTGCCAGAGATAGAACACTGCAATTAAAAATGGAAAAGGAGAACTTACTTAAGTCAAAAGATGTTTTATCAGCTTTCTAACCAGTATTGGTTAGAGAATTCTATGTATGAACTTTGAAAGTCAAATTCATTTCATGGAGTGATGGATAAAATAATAAAAGCAGTAAATTTTCTTCAAGCTCAATGTTTGTTGGACATTAGTAATTATTTAAAATGAAGTATAAAGCTCTATTATACTTCGGTTCAATCAGATTATGTTATGCAAACTTGTTCTTAAAACTTACTGTCAGCTTTCTCACAATCAAGATTTTGAAATGTAAGGATCTGAGTCCAAATTTTAAGCACTTCCCAATCCATCAAATGGGTGATTCACAAGCTTGTAGTTCCTAGCTCATATAATAAGCTACCTGAATAATGTGATTGAAACTTCAAGGGGAAGGGGAAACAAAAGTATTACTGGTCTGTTC
This sequence comes from Dolichotis patagonum, assembly GCA_004027295.1. Classification (NCBI taxonomy): domain Eukaryota; kingdom Metazoa; phylum Chordata; class Mammalia; order Rodentia; family Caviidae; genus Dolichotis; species Dolichotis patagonum. Next base: position 6,670 of record PVJX010019616.1, on the reverse strand, counting down.
AAGAAAGTATAAACCTGGACATACAGATTTAGTAAACAAAAACTAGAATATGCTTTATTCTTATTGCTAAACTGTACTGAGTTATTTATAAAGTCTTAATTTTTTTAAAAACCAAGGAGCATCTATGTTAATACCACCCTAAATACCACCCTAAATGCACCCTGTATCATCCAATTTTGAAAGACCTAAAGAGGAGCTTTTTGGTATAAATCCATTAATTTCAGGGACAAACAAAGGCTGATGACTATGCTAAGTGTCTAGGTTCCATCACTCAAGACATATTTGAATCACCATCCATCTATCCAATCGACATGGTTCAATTTCAAAAGAAAACAATTCTGCTGAAAATAAATTCTGCTCGCTAAGAAGATGCAGACATTCCAAAATTGCCTAAAAAGAAGTTGAATCGTAGCCAGCCAGCACTGTCCTTTAATAGCTGACTATGCAGATAACTTTGGGAGAGTATCTGGCCTCCCGTTTCTGGGGAAGCACAGCATCTTCCATGACAGTACTAAAGTCCAAACAGATATTCATGGTTGACACGGGATTAAAATTCAGATGTACAGTAATTCAGAGCACACTACCACACTCCAGAATATATCAGTCCATCATACAACAAAACCAAAATCGAACAATTAAGTATAAAAGTATAGCTCTTTGAGGATTGTTTTATTTAAGACTCCTAATTGTAACTAGCACTTTTCTATATGTCAGGCATGGTTCTAAGCACTTCACTCTTTTGACTTTTACAAGCCTTGCAATACTATGAAGCACGTGCTAATTTTATTCCTTTGCTGTTATTTTTTTACAGATAATAAAACTGAGAAAAATTTTTATCCGTCTTAAGAATTTGTTCAGTCTATGTATAATTTGTTCTTTCACTTGATCAGCGAATGCCTCCTGAGGGTCAACTATGTTCCAAATAGTGGGAATAAAACACTGTATAACATGACCATAATCCCTGTTCTCATGAAGCAGACAAGAAAATGTAAAAAATGAACCGAAAGGACAATTGGTATTTTTAAAAGGTCTATAAAGAAATATACAACTAAAGTAGAGAATAAAGATGAGGTTAAGGAATGCCTTTTTTACATGAAGTTACCTGAGGTCTCTCAGAAGAGATTCTATTTGAGTAAGATTTAAAGCACAAAAAAAGATTCTACACCTGGAATTTTGTGTGTGTGTGTGTGTGTGTGTGGTACCAGGGATCAAACTCACAACCTCATATTTATGCTGGGCAAGTGCTTATGCCACTGAGCTAAATCCCCAGCCCTACATCTGGAAAATTTAAAGAGGTTGAGATTACAAAGTTAAAGAAAGCACACGTGAAATGACACTCAATTGTAGCAAAAGGACTTTTTAGTGCGAAGAAAAGGACAATAGGCAACAAAACAACATTACTTTGGAAGCTTAAAAGCTAGTAGGTAAGTAGCAGCTGATTTGGCAGATCAGAGAAAGTCAAATCTCAGGCCAACAGCAGGGAAAGTTAAAGACAAACAGATGTGTATCTCTGATGCTGCTGTATGGGGAAGAAGTGGGAGACATGTAATAAAGAAGATAAAAAATATCTAAGAGCTACTGGAACCCTAAATTATCTCCCATATCTCACATGCCTGAGAGGACATCTCTTCCCAACTCAGAAGATCTGAAATTCATTGCTTAAAAAGAATATTTATCAGAGGAACTCCATAGTGGAGGAACTCATACACATTGATAGATGAGCATAAATGAGCATAAATGACATAAACCAAGAGATTGTATATGAATTATGAGTGCTGAAAGGAGAGCTGAACCAACTCTGTACCCCAACACCTAACAGCCAGACATTTCAGACTGAAGATGGGAAGCTTCTTTTTCCTTCCTCATCCTGTGAATGAAAGAAAGATCTAAAGATAGTGATACCAGAGGTTCCCCCCCAAAGTGGCCCATCAACATGCTTAGGTCAGTGTTATGGATTGAGAACTGTTGGTCAACTTAACGCCAGCTGGATTACATCAGCGTGGCACTGAGCAGAGATGTTTCACCTGAGGAAGGTTGCCAGCATAAATGGAGACGTGGAGAAGGAAGAGCGTTAAGGTGATATGGCATTGAGATGTTGAGACGTTCAGGTGTTGTGTTTTCTCCTATGTGTTGCTGTTTGAGCCATTAGGTTCTCCTGGAGAAGCTCTGGTCCTCACATCGAGCATTGCTTCCTGGCTCCAGAGGGGAAGACGTGTGCCACTTGGTCTCCAAGATGAATGCTTCACACTGGCTTCCTGGCATGTACTCGACTGTGCTTGTCGTCGGAGGAGCTCGGGGCCTCCGTGTCACTAAGGATGGCTGTGGTGCTTTTCAGGACAGCCCTGGTGTTTGTTGTGAGTGTGACTTCTCAGCTCCAGCATAGAACCCTCAGCCTATCAGCACAGCTCCTTCACCCTGTTGGCATAGACTTCCTAGTTTCCACTGCTGACCTTTGGGCCTTCCCGGCACGGATCCGTAAGAGACTGGTGTGAGTCCTTCTTGTGGGCTCTAGACCTCTAGTTGGACTCGTGGGAGGCACTGTCATAAGCTCTGGGTCTTTATCTGGACTCCTGTGGGACATTGCTGTGGGATTTAGGCCCTTGACTAAATATCCTATGTCTTGGGTGTTGTGGATAGATTTCCTGCATTTTCTTGTGTTAACTCTGAATAACCATCATAAAAATATTATAAACTCCATGTCCTTATTCTAATTGTTCTCTGTACAACCCCTAACTACAACAGTCAGCTTCTTATTCCAATCCTTAATCATAAGTAAACAGTAAAGAATGGCCAATTATCTATTTTTAGAAAAGCCCCTAAATATAAGACAGACCTATAGAAAATCAACCTGGAGAAAAACAGCCTTTGCAAAAGAAGAAAATAAAACTAGCACCATGCACAGACTGCCACCAGAAGGGGGATAGCCAGACCCAACCCTTTCCCCATGAGTGGGTGCCATTCTCAGACTGCAGGGGAAAAGAACAAGGCCCCACCAAGAAGTAAGCCCTCCCCACCATGAACCAGTGCCATGAGTGGGCCACCACCAGAGTGGGGACAGCCAGACCCCAGCCCCTTCCAGCGCACAGGCTGGCATACAAGAAGTACCATTTCCCTACCCCATAAGCAACCAGCTGATTCACAGAGACGTAGGCTATGATGATAGCTATGTAGGTGAAATGTAATTTGATATTTGTGTTTTGGTGTTTCACTGACCTTGCAGGTCTAGAGCCAGTGATCTAATCATCTGTTCAGAGGATAGTGGTATGCAGCGTGACATCTGGGAGGATCTCCTGAGGGTGGTAGACATTGTTGATTCCCTATTGTCTTGTTTTGGGATCCTGCATCATTTCCATTGGTTTTGTTGGGTTGGATTTTATTCTCTTTTATTTTGCTTGATTTTGTTATACCCAATGTATGAGCAGCTATTTCAAAGACAGCAAGATATATTATGGGAGACATTTTGGATTTATTATTCTCTTGTTTTGAAGTCCTTTATTACATTCATTGCAGTGTTTTTATTGTTTCTATTCTATTCTGTTCTGTTTGATTTTTACTATGTCTGAAGATATGTGCAGCTATTTTGAAGACAGCAAAAGGCATTATGATAACTATTGTTGATTTTGTAATATTTTGAAGTCCTATATCACTTATACTGGTTTATTTTGATTGGTTTTATTGTTTTACTTTCCTTAGTTTTATGCACTTTAAAATAAAATTTAAAAAAAGAAAAAACTTTTAACAATGTGTTAGAACATTTTCAAATTAATGAATGTTGGCATTCTATGGTGAAGTAGACACAGAGAAAGCAAAAGTAAGAAAGTTCTTGTCTATCAAAAACACAATTCCAGAAATAATCCATAGAAGGGCTAGAAAACACAGTTGAGGAAATTTCCTCAAAGTACAGCAAAGAGAAAGACAAAATAAGGGAGAAACCATCAGTGCAGGAAATACAATATCATACTATCAGGACATAAGCAAAAGACAACAGGAAAACCAAAGACATTAAAATCATTTTTTAAAAAATCAAGAAAATTTTAGGTAGCAGCAGATTAAAAAGGTCCATCAAAATCAAACTAGGCATACCACAATGTATATCATTACAAAACCTCAGAAACTAGGGACAAAGAAAAGATTCTAAATGTGTCTAGATATTTTTCAAAATTTTACATTACTTAGGAAAGATCCAGAATCAAAATGGCCTTTGATTTCTCAAAAACAACATATTTATGAAGCAAAACATTTATGAAACACCTTAAAATTCTTAAATTATTCCCAAAGTAGAAGCCTATACAAAAGGCAAATCAAGAATACAATCCTGGGAAGATGGAGATATAGCTCAGTGGCATACGAGCCTGCCTGGCATGCACAAAGTTGTGAGTTTGATCCTCATTACCATTACCAAAAAAAAAAAAAAAAAAAGAATACAATCCTGTTCAGACATTCACATACAGATCCTTTCTCTTGTAAGAAGAAAGATCCAGTTATACATCAGGCTCAGAGCACAGTCAGTCAAGATTGGAAGGGGCCGACCCAAGAGACAGACTGTTGAAAGTTGTCATCATCAAGAGCCCCACATCAATACACTGTGTTTTTAAACCAAGGCAGAATCCCTGGGCAAGTGTGGCCCAGATTCTTACTTGTTCTTGGACTACAGAAGTTCCTACCTTTCTCCATAGTATCCTCAAACAGGTAAGGGATACTTCTCTATAGTATTCTCAAACAGCTAACGTACTTTATCTCCACAAAAATGTTGTTTTTTAACTACTTCTAATAGCTAGAGGTAGCTCACGTTAAGCTTAAGTAGAAAATAAAAAGCAACCTACCCCGACACACAAACTTAAATATTGCATGGTTTCTCTTATATGAGAAACCCAAGATAAAAAATAAGAGCAAAATAAAAGATAATGGAAGTAGGAAGACAAATGTTTCTCAAACAGGAAAAAGTTCAAAAGATTGCAGAAAGAGCAAAGCAGGGGAGGGAAAGGGTTTTTAAAAGGGAATTAAAATGTGTTATGTACATGTGCCAACTTCTCACAAAGAAAATAAATATTATACACTGCAAACATGAACTAATAACAAATAAAAAAGCAACCCATTCCCACACCACATTTTTTCCAGAGTTTCCCTTACACTAAAGCAGTACCAAATTCCCAAGTGAGGTGTCTGTCTTTCCTAAAAAATTACATTATTTAATTTCCAAAAAAAATGAAGAGCAAGCAAAAACCTAGCAAACTAAGGAAAACACAATAGTGCCACAAGGATTTCATATTTACAAGTTTTGATCACAACTTCTTTACTAAAGAAAACAGAGAATGGATGAATAGTCTCAAGCACGGTTCTAAAGGAATAGCTACTTAGTCAAGAAATGGGTGTTATTTACTAGACAATATGGTTTAAGGATCCAAAAAGAGTAGGATTAAATATGACAAAAGAGGAAGGTTCTAGAAAGAGGGCAATGACATCGGCAATGGTTTTGAGTCAGCACATAGCCTTTTATTAAAAATAGATCTAGCAGGATAACAAAACTAAAGACCTACTGACAATATCTACAACAAAACTAGATGACAAGATAACCCCATGAATCAAGTACAGAGCATGGGGACAAACCATGAAGTTATACACCTGCTGTGGTTTCAACATCCATGCCTGAAGATGCAAAAGGAATTCAAGGTTCCTCAGGACAGAGGCCCTCCCGAAAGGTCATCAGGTACTCACTGGAATGATGGTGACCTGATCTGAAAACAGCACCCAAGCAAAGTGCTCCTTCAGGACTCTCAATCTAGAAACTAGCAAGCCTGAAGCCACTTTCGGGATAAAACCCTGCTCCGGAAAGAAGCCACTAGAACAGAATCCAAACTGAACAGTGTAAGGACACTAGATACAAAGGAAATGACAGTACAAATAAAATTGAGAAAGAAACCAAAGAAAGCAAGTCTCAGAAAGGACAAGGGCATAGATCCTATCACTTTGCAAAAACAAAATAAAAACAGAAGAGAAATCCTAAAGTTACCATGAACCATTCCTCCCTCCTAAAATTATAAGAAAACTTATTTCACCTTAAAAAAATAACAAATAGAAAAATCCCACAAAAATAAAATTCCATACAAAGTCATCATGAGAAAATGATTATGTATGTAAAATACTACAGAAAATAAGTATATAAGAAATATGTATGTTAATTAGCTTAATTTGGCCATTCCACAATGTGTACATATTTTAAAATATAGTGTAATGCACAATAAATGTATATATATATATATATATATATATATACACACACACACATTTCATCTGTCAATTTAGAAATAGGTAAATAAACAAAATTTTTAAAAATAAATAAATAAATTAGGGGGAAATAGAATAAGCCACAGAAACACACCCAGTAAACATAAAAACTACACTATAGCATAGTATTTCAAAACAAGCTAAAAGAAATTAAATATTAAAATTGTGTTATTAAAACACTGAAATCAGATGACCAGATAAAAGAAAGATTTTAAAAGGACGGTGAAATTTTTCTAGAAAGAAATGGAAATAAAAGAAGTATTTCAAAAATAAAAGCTAAACCAGCTGAAATATAATAATGAATAAACACAAAGGATAATGCTTAAGGAAAATATAACATCACAAGGAGAAATTTTTAAAAATCTAACAAAATGAATTATCTTCC
>PVJX010019615.1:0-34610 GCA_004027295.1 Dolichotis patagonum | reverse complement strand
GAGAACCAGGGAGAAAAATGTACTCTTCTGGGTCACAACCCCACTGACCTGGCCCCATCTTCAAATGTGAGAGTATTAAGGGGCATTTTAGATAAAACATAACAACTATCTAATGATTTTTTGCCACGAGGAGTAAGGATGCACATTACAATATGGTACATGATGTTACATTTATTCTCACATCAGTTAGTTTGAATGTCCATGCCTCCTTTTACATAAGGGTTGTAGTCTTCCAAAGTGGGTCACTGACTTATTTTAATGAACCAAATGCATGTAAACATGTGGCATCAGTATTCAAAACTGTGTAACTATTAGTATACAGGATTACATATAGTAAGAGATGAGTTTAGAGATAATTGAGTAGCTTCATATGGAAACATTGACCACTCAGTCCACAGAGTTTTAGAGGCTCTTTGTGTGTGTGTGTGTGTGTGTATGTCTTTTTTTTTTAACCAGCGATTCAACTCATGACCACGTGCTTGCAAGGTAGGCACTTATGCCGCTGAGCTAAATCCCCAGCCCTGAGTTTTGGAAATTCTATTCTTTTTGGAAGAATGTATCAGTATTAGAAGTGTCATCTCCACATTCTGATCACAAAGCAACCAAAGTGCAGTTAAGAAAATCTTCAGATTTAATGTCAACCTGTGGAATTCCAAGCTGTGAAAATCCTAGGGACTTGCACATACACCATACTCCAGAACAGCTTATTGAAAAAGTTAGAATTTTACATGACTTGAATTCTGGTAGGTTGTGAATTTTCTGTCAACGTCTAATGCAATGACAGCATATGGATGGCACATATACACATTTGTATAATGAAACATTTGGTTAAGTGAAAAAGAGATCAAGGAAAAAAGCTTGGGTCTTCGAGAAAAGAGTGACAAGGTTTGGAAGTATGTGAAATCTGTTAGTTTTCTATTACTGCCTAACAAATTACTCAAAAACTCAACAGCCTGAGACAACAAAATTTATTATCTCTGGAGGGTAGATGACATGACAGATGACTTTCAATCAATATTAACACTGCAAAACTAGTTGCAGATATCATGTCAGTACTGAAACAAATGACTGACTTTGTTTCATATGCCAGAAAGTTCTAAAATACTTGCGTTGTTGTCTAAATTTTTCATCTCAAAACCTATAACTTAGCTATTGCTGTTTTATTAATTCATTTATTAGGAGTCATTTTATTAGACACTATTTATTAATGTTCTAGAGTGTGCCAAGCCCTGTGATTCAGAAATGAGTTACACTAGCAAAAAGTCCTACCTTCAAGAAAATTTACATTGAAGAAAAGGAAAACAAACATACAAGTGCTATGTATACATATATAAGGAAGTGCATAATCTTGTCCCAGTGTTGTGTGCTTTTGGAACAATAGAATAGGCAAGAGGTAAGGAAAATCCTAAGCATGGAAAAAATCAACAAATTCTTTAGAGTTCTGTAGTGAACAAAAGCCAAAAAAAAAAAAAAAGGATGTTTTTAGCCTTCTCTGCTATGTGTTAGTGATTATACAATACAGGAACAGCAAGAACTGGGCATATTTTTAAGACACAGGAACAGTTTTGATGCTTCCAGAAGCTGATTTGGGAAAATTGCTTCCTATCCCATTAAGGTCCAAGGTTCAATTACAGTGATGCTAGAAATCTAGCATCTCATTGGGAAGAAAGCAGGGCTAATTTTAACTTCCCATCCAGATTCTCCAGTGCAGTATAAGGAAGTGAGGATCTCTTCTGGAATTTCTTGGTAAAGACTTATTCCACAGAGTCTGGGAAGATGTTCTCTCCTCGTTGAGGACATGCTGACACAGTCCATGAGCATCACATCCAATGCAAAGAAATGAATGCCTAATGCCATTTTAGACTTACATTTGAGGTCTAAAATTGAGTCATTGCCTTGTGTAAAGCAAAGAAAGAATGAGGACTTGACAGTTTGTTGAAATGGAAACTGGAAGGGAGGTAGTAGGCAACCACTAGCATCTGCCATTAATATGAAGAGAGTTTTGTTGTCATTGTCTAGCGATGAACAGTGGTTCCATGAAAGTAACTGCATAAATAGTTGTTGTTGGAATTTAAAAAGTAGGAAAGTGATAAAGAGAAAAGAATGAAGATACAAGGAATAGAAAAGAGGGAGAGAATGTGTAAGAGAACTAAAAGTATTTTTTGATCTTTATATAAAACTGGAAGAGTAAAAGTATGATGAATTAAGAATGAAGAAAACATTTTCCTTATTATCGCCCAGTCATTTGATATCTGTGTGGTTTGACACTAATAACTTAACCACTTTGAGACTCATGTTCATGAATAGCAATTCCAATCTACTAAGGTTTATTAGTCACATCTGAGGAACCAGAGACAATTTTTGTTCATTGAAAAAATAAAGGCAACACACAAGTGTCTAATTAAAATTGAGGTTGGCTTCCATTTACAGAGATAGAAAGCATTATTTTTAAAATTTTCTTTAAAGAGGAAAATAAAACCAAAACAGAATAAAAGGGTAGTAACAATACAGAATACCAAGGAAAAAAGAGAAGAAAAACAAACAAACAAAAAAAACACTAAAATCATTACTTGATAAATTATATACTGTCATTTTGGAAATAGTTGTTCAAGTTACAAAATTAAAATGTATAAAGTACACATTCAAACAATGAGACTGCTAACAATTCTGCTCCACGATCTAACAAAAACAGTAATATGGTCATCTATCTTACACACTTAAACATACATGCAATTATATCCTTTAGAGCATTCCTTTTGCTTTCTCTTTTCAGCAGCAATTATACATTTTGGATCTTATTATTCCTACAGTTCTTATTACTTTTTACACTAGAGACACAGTGTGATATTTATAAATATGATTCTTATTTATTTCACTAATGAGGATAGTCTCAAGTTGTCTCCATTTATCTATGAAGGCCTCAAGATCATCCTTCTTCATAGCTGAGTCATATTCTATTGTGTAAAAATACCACATAATTTTCATTCACTCTGTGGGTGATGGGCATCTTGCTTGTTTTCAAGATTTAGCTATTACAAATTGTGCTGCTATAAACATGGGTGCACATATATCATTGTGATATGACCTTTTCAGTTTTTCCAGGAAAATATATAGGGAGGAATAGCAGGGTTTAATGGAGCTTCCAATCCTAGTCTTATGAGAATTCCCCATATTGATTTTCATAGTGGTTGCACCAGTCTGTACTACCACCAACAGTGGAGCAGTGTTCGTTTTCCCCCACAGGCTCGCCAACATCTGTTAGTGTTCCCTTTTTCCGTAGCCTCGCCAACATCTGTTATCAGGTGACTTCTTGATGGCAGCTATTCTTTCCGGTGTGAGATGATATCTCAGTGTTGTTTTAATTTGCGTTTCTCCAATGACTAGTGGTTGTGAACATTTCCTCATGTATTTATTTGCCTTTTTTATATCTTCATCTGAGAACCATGTGTTGATCTCAGAGGCCATTTTTGGAGATGGTCTTTGAATTTGGGGGAGGGGGTTGATGTTTCTCAATTCTTTATATGTTCTTTATATAAGTCCTTTGTCTGAGGGGTTGCTGGCTAAAATTCTTTCCCAATCTGTGGGTTTTATTTTCACTTTGTTGGTGATTTCTTTTGAAGTGCAGAAAATTTTCAATAATATGAGAGCCCACTTGTTGATTCTCTGAAGCATTTCCTGTGCAGTTTGCATTTTGTTTATGAATTCTCTGCCTACCCCTATAAATCTAAGACTTCTGCCTACCTTATCTTCCTGTAGATTTAGTGTTTCTGTTTTAATGCTCAGGTCTTTGATCCACTTAGACTTTAGTTGTGTGCATGGTGATAGGCATGGATCTAGTTTCAGTCTTCTGAATGTGGAGGGCCAATTTTTCCAACACCATTTATTAAAGAGGCTATCCTTCTTCCAGTGAACATGTTTAGCCCCTTCGTCAAATATCAGGTGGCTGAGTGTCTTTGTACTTACAGTTGCATCTTAGAATCTGTTCCATTGATCCTTAGGTCTATTTCTTTGCCAGTGGCATGCTGATTTTATCACTTTGGCTTTGTAGTACACTTTCAAGTCAGGAATTGAGATGCGTCCTGCCTTGCCTTTATTGCCCAGAATTTCATTTGCTATTCTAGGTTTCTTCTGTTGCCAAGTGAATTTTAGGAGTGTTTTCCCTAGACCTGTGAGGTATGTCAATGGTATTTTGTTTGGGGTTGTGTTAAATCTGTATAACAGTTTTGGGAGTATGGCCATTTTCACAATGTTGGTTCTTCCTAGCTAAAAGCAAGGAATAACCTTCCAATTTCTAATGTAGTCTTCAATCTTCTTTTTTAGAATAGCATAATTTTCAATATATAGGTCTTTTACAATCTTAGGTTGATTCCTAAGTATTTCATTTTTTAGATGTTATTGTGAAGGGGGATATTTCAATTATTTCTCTCTCAGTGAGTTTCTTGTTTGTGTACAGGAATGCTATTGATTTTTGAGCACTGACTTTTATACCCAGCTACATTGCTGGATTTGTCTATTACCTCTAGTAGTCTTTTAATGGAGTTTATGGGTCTTCTATATAAAATATCATTTCATCCACAAATAGTGATAATTTAACTTCTTCCTTTCCTATCTTTATTCCTTTTATTTCTCTCTCTTGTCTGATTGCTCTGGCTGGTGTTTCCAAAACTATATCGAAAAGGAGTGTTGATAGTGGACATCCTTGTATTGTTCCTGATTTTAAAGTGAAAGCTTTCAGTTTTTGTCCATTTAGTATAATATTGCCTCTTGGTTTGTCATAGATGGCCTTTATAAAGTTGAGGTAGACACCATGTATTCCGGGTTTCTGAAATGTAATGAACATGTGTTGGACTTTATCAAATACTTTTTCTGCATCTATTGAGATGACGATGTGGTTTTTGTTTTTGGCTCTATTGATGTGGTGTATCACATTTATTGATTTGCATATGTTAAACCATCTGTGAATTCTTGGAATGAACTCCACTTGGTCATGATGTATATAATCTTCTTGATGATTTGCTGCATTCTATTTGCCAGTGTCTTACTGAGAATCTTTGCATCAATGTTCATTAGTGAGATTGGCCTGTAGTTCTCCTTTTTGTTTGGGTCTCTCTCTGGTTTTGGTATCAGAGTAATACTTGCCTCCAGGAATGAATTAGGGAGGAATTGTTTTCTTTTCAATTTCATTGAAGAGTTTAAGGAGCATTGGCATCAGTTCTTCTCTAAATTTCTTATAGAATTCAGCTGTGAGTTCATCAGTACCTGGGCTTTTCTTTGTTGGTAAGTTTTTTATTACATTTTCAATTTCAATAGTTGATATTGGGTTATTCAAAATTTCTATATCTTTTTGATTGAACTTTGGTAGTTCATATGTTTCTAAAAATGTGTCCATTTCCTCTGTATTTACCTCTCTATGTGAATAGAGATTTTCAAAGTAGGTATTCATGATGTTTTCAATTTCCATGGGATCTGTAGTAATTTCTCCCTCCTCAGACCTTAATGCATGAATTTGCTTTTTTTCTTTATTTTTCCTTATAAGGTTAGCTAGAGGGTTTCCAATGTTGTTTATTGTCTCAAAAGACAGCTTTCTGATTCATTCATTCTTTATATTGTTCTTTTAGTTTCAATTGCATTGATTTCTGCTCTAATCTTTACAATTTCCTCTATTCTATGAGCTTTGGATTTAACTTCCTCTTCTTTTTCTAGAAGCTTGAGATGAAGCATTAGATTGTTTATTTGTGCTCATTCTGTTTTCTTGATATGACAATCTATTGCTATGTACTTCCCTCTTAAGCCAACTTTCATTGCATCCCACAGAATACAATACGGTGTGTGTGCATTTTTCATTGAATTCTAGGTATTGCTTTATCTCTCTTTAATTTCATCTGTAGCCCATGGTTGTTCAAAAGGTTGTATTTAATTTCCATGTATTTATGCAGGTTTTGCAATTTCTTTTGACATTAATTTCCTATTTCAATGTGCTATGGTCAGATAGTATGTGTGGAATAATTTCAATACCTTTGCATTTACTTAAGAATGTTTTATGAGATAATATATGGTCTGTTTTGGAGAATGTCCTGTGCAAAGCTGAGAAGAATGTGTATTTTGAGGTGGTTGGGTGGAACACTCTGTAAACATCTACTAAGTCCAATTACTCACAGGTATGATTTAGTTCTATTACTTCTTTGCTGACTTTGTGTCTAGTTGATCTATCTCTTTGTGACAGTGGGCTGTTAAGTTTCCCTGTAATAATTGTGTTCTTGTGTATTTGGTTTTTCATGTCCTTTATATCTGTCTTATATAGTTGGGTGCTCCTGTATTTGGTGCATATATATTTATATTTGTTAGTTCTTCCTCTTGAATTTTTCCACTTATGATTATGTGGTGACCTTCTTTGTCTCTTTTAATCATTTTAGGTTTGAAGTTCACATTGTCTGCCAATAGAATAGTTACCTCTGCTTTTTTCTGGGTTCCTGTTGCATGGAACACACTATTCCAGCCTGTGACTTTTAATCTATGAGTTTCCTTTTGGGTCAGATGTGTTTCTCGCATACAGCATATTGTGGGATCCTTTTTCTTGATCCATTCTGTCAACCTATTTCTTTTGATAGTTGAATTTAGGCCATTTACATTTATGGATATCACCAATATGTACTGGTTTGACTTTGCCATGTTGTGTTTCAATTGTTTGCTTTCTGCTTTTCCCCTTTATTTAATTGCTTGTCCTATCTGGTGGTTTCTTTCTGTTGCTCTGGTAATTGTGGTTATTTTTATCTCTGTCTAGTATGTCTTTCAACACTCTTTCTATGATTGATTTGTTGTATGTGAATTTCTTCAGTTGTTCTTTGTCATGGAAGTACCTTGTTTCTCCATTTAATTTGAATGAAATTTTTGCTGGATACATCACTCTGGGTTGACAGGTGTTTTCTTTCAGAGCTTGAAATACTTCACTCCAAACTTGTCTTGACTTGAGGGTTTGTGCTAAAAAGTCTGCTGTGATTCTAATGGGCTTTTCTCAATAGGTGACTTGTGTCTTTTCTCTAATATCTTTCTCTAATAGCTTTTGGTATTCTGTTTTTATATTGTGTATCTTAGATCTTAATTACTATGTGTCTTGATGTAGATTTATGTTGGTTGTGACTTGTGTTCTATATGCTGCACTTATCTGCATATCCAATTCTTCCCCCATGTTTGGGAAATTTTCTCCTATTATTTCTGCGAATATTTTAGTTATGTCATTTGTATTGAGTCCAGCATCTTCACTAATGTCTATTAATCTTATATTGTTGTTCTTGGCATCATCTTGAAGCTTCTGGATTGTCATTTCATGCTGCCTTGTTATTTTTTAAAGTTCTATCCTTTCATGATCACTAATTGTGATCCTGTCCTGAAGGTCTGAAGTCCTATCCTCAGCTTCATTTAAACAGTATTGCATGCTTTGAATAGAATTTTTTGTTTCTTGGATGTCTCTTTCAGTTTCCCTCATGAATTCTGCTTGTTTTCTACATTGTTTATTCAAGGTTTCAATCAGTTTCCCATGCTCCTGTACTTTTTTCTCTATTTCTCATTTTTTTTTTTGCGCTCAGCAACTCCTTTACTGAGGTTGTTTTTTCTATCTTTACATTGGAGAGCACTTCTAATTTGATTTCCTCTATGGCCTCATGGAGTTGTTTTTTTATTGCATTTGCTATATTTTCAGAGATTTCCAGTGTGTTACTTTTGGTGTCCTCTATTTCAATGTCTCCTGTACTTGCTCCTTGTGGACTGGATGGTTGAGATTGCATTTTGCTTTTTCATTTTGCCATTTTCCCCTTTCCAGCTAGTGTTTGGTCCTTCAGATCCACTAGTGTCAACTGTTAGTAGTGTGTATCTTGGGGTCCTACTGTAAGGTTGATGTTTGTCCGATTGCTGGGTCCCACAATGGATAGGTGGGCCAATCATCTGACTTCCTGCTGCAAGGCCTGTTGGGTGAGTTGTATATTCTTCCTGGACTGAAAAGCCTAGTAATATTGATGTAGGTCAACACTTAGTTCCTGCTAGTAATTTATCTTCAGGTTATTCCAGGTCATCAAATCTCCCTGTCTATAGTGTTTGTGTAGTCTGAGGCCCTACTGTGTTCCTACTGTGTGCCTCTGTGTCTCATAAGCCCTTTTGATTTTCTCCAAGTTGAGTGAATCCTTCTTGGCATACTCCTTACTCTGCCTGATGTTTTCTGTGTGTAGAAAAGGGTCACCCTCACTCTTGTCAGACTTACCAAGGTCTTATAGTTAGTTGGAGGGAGCTTTACTACTGGCCCTATTTAGCCACTGTACAGTTCTATTTTAGGGGCATACTCAACACACTGACTGGAGCCAGCTGAGATATTCTGTTTCAGTGAGGCAGTCACTTAATCTCCCTTCGAGCCAACACAGATAATCATCTGTATTCCAAGGTTCCTCTGGGAGCAGAGTTCTAAGTTTACCCTGTGTGCTGGGATTCTGCTGAGGCATGTGCTGTCAGGGCCCAGGGGTAGATTATGGGCCCTGCTTGCTACTTGCAGTTCATTGATTGTAGTCCATTTATGCCCACTGGTCCCTCTCCTGCATCCTGGGGTGGCCTCAGATGCAAGGTGTGATCTTACTACATGGGTGCGGAGTTCTAAGTTTGCTCTATGAGCTGGAATTCTGCAGGAGCAACCACGTTCAAGGCTCAGCTGTGGAGTCCGAGCCCTACTCCCTGCCTGGTGTTTGCTGTTGTAGTCCAGTGAGACCTGCTGGTCCCTCTCATGTGTCCTGGGGTGGCCTCAGACACAGTGTGTGGTATTACTCTTAGAAAGAAATTTAAACATGTTTCTACAATGCAAAGACACTTGAAAATGGTATTACTTCTTATTTGAGCAACAATCATTTTCAGGCACTGACCAAGTGATTTATGAGCATTGCTTCATTTAGTTTCACAACACTCATGAGTTAGGCACTATTACACAACAATTTTCTGTCCCAATAATTTAGATAGATTCTTCAAATTCCCACTTCCTTTTGTTATTTTATTTTATTAATTAAGTTTTTGGAATACATAGTGATTACATCTATCATAGAGAATTTGTACCAGTACATGATATAACTTGATTTGTTTTTCCTCATTCTCTTACTCTTCAACCTTTCTTTTTAAATATATATATTAAATACATATTAAATATATATTAAATATATATATATATATATTTTCCCTCTGTAGCATTATGTGAATGCTGCTTTGATGAATGTTATTCAAACTATGTCTCTTGATTTCAATGTGATGCTTCAGTCATGTTTTCAGTACCCATGAAACATTCCACAATGCCTTTAATTGACCAGAACAAACTCAGTCAGCCAAATTTAGCCTCAACTGTCTTCCAAAGACTAGACTAGATATGATTATTATTTGATCTCTGTTTCATCTCACCTAGTCTCAACACCAACACATAGGGTCCATCAATTACTTGCTGCATGTCCATCTCTCTCTTTCTCAAATAATATCTTGACCAAGGAGACTTACAATCATAGCAAGCTAGAATTTCCCAAGATGCCTCTTCAAAGCAGTTAGTTCAGATAAGGTACATATCTCATATAAGAGAGAGATGCTTGGTCACCATGAGATTCTGAGAAATTAATTATTTGACAGTTTTCTGATGAGAACTCAGAATGAAGGGCTAGCATCATGATGCCAAAAGTGACAACTATAGACTCAGGTGAGGGTGAGACCTAAACTGTGGTACTGACAATACCATGTTTCAAGCTCTTGACTTTGTTTAAAATATCCCCTTGTTAGTTTTCCCACCAATAAATGTGAAGAACTGAATTAAGCTAAATTGTAAGAGTATCTGGCATAGGTGCTTGAGGTAGTCATCAAGACTCAGTCATGATTGTTTTTTCCACTAAGCCAGCAGTGGATTCCTATGTTCTGAGCAAACTCTCTAGACAGGCCTGAGTGATGAGAATTGGCACATTATTTAGTACATGAACATGTCTTTCAGTCATAGGCAAAATAATCTCTAGCATCCACTTTGAACCTAGTGTTTTATGAATATGTAGTTACCGTGGAAAGAATCATGAAGACCAGGCTTAAATTCTGATTTTGACATTTATTACTTCTGTGACCTTAAGCGAGTCAATTTATATCTTGAAACTGCTTTTTTTTTTGGTAATCTGAAAAATGGGAATACAATATCAATGTTCTATGGTCAACATGAAGGTCAACTAAGGTGTAAAAAAATGCCCCTAAAAGCATGTAGCCTATTCTGGAACATTTTAGATAGCCAACCATTAAAATAAATCTTTCTGAGAAAAATGAATGCGTGATGAAGTTGATAAAAATACTGGAAGACAAAAGGAGGGTGAAGTAGTGTTATTCTTCCCGTGAAACTTCAACTCTTCCCTGTGTAAAATAATGCCCCAGATGATTCTACCATTCTCGTCTCAGAGTCAACATCAGCAGCCAGAGGTCTCCCATTCCGCAGTCCAACAAGGAAACTGTCTGCATCCTTCAGTTCCAGATAGCAGGTTCACAGATTGCCTTCTGGACCACATGTGTAAGAAGTGACTGTCAACTTCTTGGATTTTTCCTGCCCCAACTCTCTCATCTCGTATATAATGGAGTAGCGGTCCGAACATTGTTCTACCTCATAAACTATCTTGGCTTGGTACATACACCTTCAGATCACAAGAAAAAGCTCTGGTTTCTCCTCCACATCACTTAATCATGGTCCTAACTACTGACAACCGTAAGACCTTTTCTTGAAGTATATATGATATTGCTATTGAAAGATAACTCATAATTACCAGTGTACATGTGCAAGAGAGTGCCTGTGCACATGTGTGTAAAGATATCAGAGAGCAAGCAACAGTTACCTCCCTGCACTACTCTAAAGTTACCCATGTGTACTTCCTAGTGTCATATGGAGACTGGGGTGGTCTTGATCTCCATTACGCTGAACTAGTGGAAAGTGCCGTGTCTCAGCCTAAAGAGCAAAAGCTGTTTTTTAATGTCCTATTTCAAAATATTTCCTTTTGCTTCCTTTCCAAAGTAGAATCAAATCTAGTCATGGGTGGCTATGTATAAATGGGGAGTAGTGATTATGCACAGTCATTTGTACTTTTTTCTTAGGTCAAAATCTCTCAACATCTCTTTTTGTAAATATAGTATCACTCAATGTAGAAATAGACTTATATTTAGGAGAATATGATGGGCGAGGTTTGGATCAATTTCCTAATTTCATAAGTTTAACAACACATTAGTCAGGCATAATAGCACATGCTTGAAATCCCAGCACTCTAGCAGGATGCTAAAGCAAAAGAATCCAAAGTATGAGACAATCCTGCACAGCTTAGCAATTTAGCAAGACCCTGTCTCAGAGTAAACTACAAAAAGTGTGGAGGATTGAGCTCACTACAGAGTCCTGGGTTCAATTCCCAGTAGCACACATACACTCACACACAGGAACATGCACACCAATTAAGCATATTTAGAAATTTTTACTCTAGCAAAACAATTTAAATGAAAACCACCCCATGAATAATAAATGTATTCAAATTAGTATGGTTCTTATTTGATAAATTTGGATAGCCAAAGGTGAATATGGAAATAAAGCAGACACAGAGGTTGGGAAGAGTTGAATTATCTTGCAAATAGAATAGATGTGATTCTGATTTGTCTGAAGGTATATAGGCAGGATACAGTCAGAAAAATATATGGAAAAGAAGTGAGACGATCCCAATATAATGTGAAATCTATATATGGTAGAGAATAAAACAACCATGAAAAGTCATCCATCAGGCAATAAAAGGACTTTCATGGCCAAGAACTTTTAATATTCATTTTTGGTTGGCTTTAATTATTGTGCCCTGGAATTCTTTTTTGATTCAAATATTTTTCTAGAATATTCTGTACATAAAAATGGGTATGTAGTCATGTGTGATGGCACATGCTTGTAATACCAGTACTCACTTGAGAGGCAGAAGCAGGAGGATCACTGTAATTTGTAGGTCAAAATGGATTACATGAACAAATTCAAGGCCAGTCTGAACTACATAGAGGGACACTGTCTCAAAAAAAAATGGATATGTATGATTGGGGTGTGTGTGTGTGTGTGTGTGTGTGTGTGTGACTGTCTGTCTATGATGTACATGTGTAAGTAAAAGCAGTGAAAAGACAAAACAGTCATTTGATAATTCAGCACAATCTCTTGGCCAGAGGTACCATTCATATGCTGTTGATATGATTCATAAATAGGAAAGAAGTCATTTCATACCATAAAATACATTCCTGCTTAAAACCTTTCCTGGGCAGCAGTATTTAGGACAACAGTCAATTTTATGAAGATCTCAAGGATCAAGAAGTTTCATTGAATATCTGAGATTGACAGTGCCCATACTCCAGATCAAAACACCTTCTCCTCTATAAAAATCTTCAAGTCACATTCCAGAAAAACTAGTCATTTCTTAAAACTTTTATATACGTTTGTTTTGAGAAGTTGTGGCAGACTTCGATGTAAATGGCTATCTTTATCACTAATGTGATCCATAATGCTATTCTTATTTGTTAATATTTCTTCAGAACCTGTATTCATATATTGTACTCTGAATTAAATCTATTTGTAATAGATTTTCCTTGCTCCTTAAGAAATGATTTCAAGCCTCTGGAATGGCCCAGGACTAAAGAAAAAATAAGTATAATCAGATATAGCAGGGGATAGTAAAACCTGCCAAACAATATGCATAATTCTCCAATATTTGCAAAAAATAAAGACTTACTAGAATGTACAAACTTTAAAGACAAAGTGGAGATTTTGCTACCAGGAAGCCAGACTCTCCATGACAGTTCTCTCCACCCAAATGATGACCCTTCAACTTGGCTTGCCTTTATCACTTCTCTACCACAGGCACTGGTGCTCTAGACCAACACCAGTTCCATCTCCAGAAATGTGGAGTTAGTAAGACCTCCGTGTGTGATGATGAAATAGTCAGCAAAGAGTTTCAAGTGCCTCTGCTGTGGGAAAACTTTGTCTATGGAGAGACAAAAATATACAATTCTCTTAAATAAATACTTGATCATAATCAAATATATACTTCGGGTTCTCTATGAGTTTAAAAGATATGGTGAACTAGGAAAAACTAAAAACATAATGCATGTACATGTATAATACATGTATAACATGCATTTTACATTGTATATATCATTAAGTTTGAAATAGTCAATGTAAAACTTAACATTCTGCTTTAATTCTTTAAGTGCTTTTTGCCAGGAAAAGTTTAATATATTCAATTATCCTTTGTCCCATTTCTAAACCCTGCAGATGTAGTATACAGAGCTGAGTGGACATAAATTTTTATCATTTTAATTCTCAGTGATGTTTATGGAAACTCTCTGTCCCTCCTTATTCTAATTTGGCCATAGGAAGATGTTCAAATTGATTGTTCAAAATCAATTTAAAGCACCATTAGTCATCCAGAGGCTAATTGCAGTTATTACCTTATTATTCATCATAATCCCAATAACACAAGAATAATGTAAAATTGAAAAGGTAAATCCAATTTGTTATGTGGTCATCAGAAAATATAGTAGTGATTTCTAAACAGAGCCTTTGAGAAAGTTTCAGGTCTCTGTGCTCCAATCATTTTGGCATATGTTTCTCTTTTGACTTATGTTAATAATAGACCAAGCCCTGAACTTACTACAGAGATGGGGGCAATAAATGGTATAGTAATGGAGTGGTAGAAAGATGCAAAATCAAAAGCAAGGTGGTCCTTGACTTGTTGGAAATTCTGTAAACAACAGATGATGTGCCTCTTTGCAACTATGAAAAAATCAGCAACTAATAACCATAAGAAAATATCAGTAATTATTATGGGTATGCAATATGGAACAAAATTAATTTTCTTTTGTAAGGGTCCATGTGACTTAAAGTTAAGTATTGAATAACTGATATTTTCTGTTTCATTCTTCCAACAAAGAAAAAGGAGACATTTTGTGAAAGGAGATTGCATTGGAAAATGCACAGAATTGCAGGTGGTTTCAGAGAATGATATTAATACAGTAGGTGTGAAAAAAGAAACAACTGGTCAAAGGAGTTAGAATAGAAACACTTTAGAGTTGGAGATAAAACTAGAAGATAATATTGGCCTAAGTCTTTCATGGACAAAGAAGGATGGCTTAAGAAATCAGATTTAAGTTGAAAGAAGAAACCACTGACACTTGAAAGTGAGAAAATGTAATGAGATGCTCTGATATGTAATCTGGTCCTTATTACGCAAGTTCTTTTAGAACTGCAGGTATCTAGAAATTACAAGATGTGACACATTGCACAAATTGTGTGAGATAAAGAAACTAAGTGTGTCCTAAGTCCATGGATATTGTTTTACACAATACTTTAAAATGGAATGTTATATGGTAGAGAAAATGAACACATTGCAGCTATAATACATATATTGCATTGCATAACATGTTTAGTCAAAATAAAATGAGGTTTCAGAAGGCTGCCTAATATAATATTTTTAAAAAGCTTTACAATCTGAAAAACTACAGATATTTAGAGGCTTGAGACCATGTGTTGTAAAACTGTACATTGAAACTGCAAAAAAACCCACATGAACACAAAATTCAGGATAATAATTATTGCTTTAATGATACTGGAGATAATGAATGAGTGTTAAGTTAGGCAACTGTTTGAAAACTGTTTTCTCTATTATGGTGCTTCCAAGTTTATTTATGTGTATATATTTCACGTATCTCCTGTACGTTTCTATACAGATAGATAGACAGGTAGATAGAAACATATTTTACTGTAAATATTAATTTCCCTCTAAGTTAGTGAAAAGCTCACCTATACTACAATTTTGGGAAAGAAAAGCTTCCCAAGACCCAGTTATATACTCAACTCACTGCTCCCAGCTTTCAAGTATTGAGATTCTTATTCTCGGTCCTCTGCCTTGGCTTTTCACATCTGCTCCTAGAACACGTACCACAGTGATATTGATCAGTACACACAGGCTAGACCAGCATATGCACTATTTTACAAAATATAACTCATTTCAATCCAGTACCTATCCATTAGACACAAAAGCCTCACATTTGTAGATAAAGGTTCTAGAGTTCATGGTGAGAAAATTCCCTGTTTTTAAAGGAAGCAATCCTGGTTTTGAACCTTATTAATCTGAGTCCAAAGTCCACACTTATATTGCTAACACGCATAAGTGTCTGATTAGTTTTGCAAACTATCTCTCTTTGGATATTACGAACTCTAGACATCTTCAGGGAACACATTGCTATTTTTCAGCAATCTAACCTGTCTAAATCTTGGTAACAGTATATATTGAGTCCACAATGTCCCTCCAAATATCTCATATTCAGAAGTAGAATCTGCTAGAAGAAGCAAGTAAGTGAAACATAGGAAGGTGTATTCTTGCATCTTCTTTCTCTCTCTGCTTCCTTGTAGACATGAAGTGTGCAGCAAGCACTTCCACTACACTATTTCTGTTTTGGAGCCAGACAATTGACTGAACCTTCTCAAACTGTGAGCCAATCCTAATTTCAAGCATCATTTTTAGGTATTTTGTCCCAGCAGTAACAAAGCTAACTGATGTAAAATTTGGTTTCAGAGAAGTAAGGTCATTGCTGTGACTGTACCTGACAATGTGGTTTCAAAATCTTGGAATCTGATTTGAGGGAAGAGTTTGGAAAAGTTTGATAATGGGGCCTAGAGATGTCCCTCAATGACTTAAATTGCAGCTTGGAATGCTGACACAAATGTACATGGTAATTAACTTGGGAATAAAAGCTCTGTTAGAAATTGACTTAGATACCATGTGTCTTATACTCTGGCAAAAACTTTGCTTACATTGTGTGCATGTCCTAAGTTCTCTAAGGATATTAAACTAATTTATTTAGCTGAGGAAGTCTAAAGGCATTCAGAATGTGGCATGGATAACATGGCTCTTTTTAGACAAGTTTATACTGAGAATCAGAAGAAAAATGCAGAGCTGAACTATTTGAGACTTTTAAAGTTTCATAAATATAAGCGCCAGCAAAACTATGGTCAAGAAGAACATGGTTGTTGAAAAGATTAGTTTTTAAATGAAGCCAAGTATTTTGCATGAAGACAATAGTAAAGATAGCTTAGAAGTATGACAATAGTTGAACAGACTGAACTATTTCAGACTCTAGGATGTGAAAATGTGAACTTCTTGAAAGACTTTGGCTTGAGGAGAGATTTGTAAGGCAGTATCTTCATTCAGGGCAGCCTCGAGAAATATTTCATCAATTTCGAACATTTGGACATTCAGAGGTCACTGCATCCGTGTCTAAAGTGGATAGAGTATTATTCCACCCCCTTGCAGATGTGATATTACACCATAGAGGGCTGATTTTCAGATATATAGAATGCAAGAGTTATGAGTTAAGGAAAGCTTCTATATGTATTTCTGAACTAAGTCTATAAGGCTAAGCAATGTTCCTCTCAGAGGGCAATGCAGGAAGCTGTCAGAGTTAAGCTCAAGGTCCAGGCTCAAGGCTAGAACTGCTAAGACTTTGGTGACTCTTAGAGATCAACCAAATGCATTTACATAATCAGGTGGACGTGAAGCATTTTGGGGCCAGGGGCAGAATGTTGTGGTTTGAACATCAAATGTCCTGTAAAAGTCTCATGTGTTTGAAGATATTATTTGAAGATATTATTTGAAAGAGGTGGGTCAGTGCACCGTAACCTTGAGGGCTGTGTCCTTGTCTCTGGCTCCTCTCTCCTATCTCTGCTTCCAGGCTGTACTGTGTAATAATCTTTTATCTGTGATGTACGTTGAGCAGTCCATTTCTGTCTTGTTTCTTAACAATAGACTGAACACCCTTTAACTATGAGCCAAATAAACCTCTACTTATTTAAATTGCAAGTTTGAAGTATTGTGTCCTAGCAAGAGGAAAACTGAGTCATATTTTTGATCATGTAACACCAGCCAAGAATGTTGTAAGCTACACAACTCAGGTTCTTAACACCATTTCTTGGTACATCCATGTTGGAAGACAGTAGCACAGAAACCAGAAAAAGGAGCAGAGGTGTGCTCTAGGCCACTAAACGAAGTCAATGTGGTGAAACAGTTAAGGGGACAGTCTAAATCATGGTGCTCATATTTACACTGTAATACAGGTCTCTGTTGAAATGGGCATTTACTCTGCAGAAGCTAACTATCATATGTCTTGGGAAAAGAAGAAAGAAGGTTCCAAATTGTGGGTCATATGTTTCCCTACAGAATGGTGACTGGACTATGATTCCTCATCTTAAGAGGAGAAAGAAGAAAACAAGATTCATTAGGAATGAACACAAAGGCTATGGATTAATCCAAGCCAATTAAAGTTGATAGCTCTAATCTAATTCTAGTGACCAAGAATATAAACATACTGGAGATTGACTGGACACTTAAAAGTTTATAAAGGATATATTGTGACTTACATCTAGGAAAAAAAAAATATATATATATATATATATATATATACACACACACACATACATACATATATATTAACTTCTTCATAATCAATGCCCATTTCAACAAAGAACTTGAGAACTTCCTGTTTCCTGCCCCTTGTGCTATGGGCTGTTTCTCCTCTGTCATACCCCTCTGCCATGCTGCCCTGCCTTCTAATCACCTGACTGTGGATTGAAACCTCTATAAACTATGAGTGAAAGTGAATATTTCTTCTTTGAACTTACTAGTACGAAGTATTTTGTCCAAGCAAAGAGAAAGTAGCTGAGATTGGCATTGATATTTCTATTTATCTCTATTGGTTACTTTAGGTTCAATGTCATTAGGTTAAGTGTTAAGGCAAATTATTTGTAGTGAGACTATTACTTTATATGTTTAATGTTCAACATATCCTGAGAGTTTGAATACTCTTAGATTCTGATTTTTCTTATTAAATGCTCTTGTATAGTTTTGGCTTCTTTCACCAGGAATCAGAAAGTCAGAGAAACGCTGTCATAATTACACCCTCTAGATGTGAACATTGCTTTATTGACATACAACAATGTAAAAGAAACTAGCAAAAGAGAACAATTAATTGTGTAAGATAAAGGAAAGAGAAGGCTTCATGGAAGAAGTGTCCTTTAACCAGGGCTGCAGAGAAGGTATGAGTGGGAAGATGTTCAAACTACTGAGACTCTTAACAAATAAGTCCAGTATTTTGAATTTTGTCTTCAAAGATAAAGA
Source organism: Dolichotis patagonum (assembly GCA_004027295.1). Lineage (NCBI taxonomy): Eukaryota > Metazoa > Chordata > Mammalia > Rodentia > Caviidae > Dolichotis > Dolichotis patagonum. Next base: position 16,401 of record PVJX010019615.1, on the reverse strand, counting down.
GGCAGAATACTGTTTAGTAAAGAACAATTGAGTATATTAGGAAACATGGAGTTTGATTATCTATGTGCCCTTGAGCAAGCCATTTACATTATCTAATCCAAGAATGAAGAATGAGAACATTCTCATTCTCTGGGAAGTTCTCCTGTGATTCATCAATTTTTGAAAGATGTATTTTATATGTATAGAGATGTGTGTGGTCATGAAGCAGGTAGTTTCCTTTCCTATAAGCCATAAATTATACCTTTAATTGCTAATCAACTCTCATCAAACCTAGAAGGATGTTCTTGCCTGTCAGGTGTCTGTTTCTACCTTGGTAATTGTCTTCCGAGCATTCTAACATATTTTCAGACTTGACCCCACTCAGTATGCACAGGAAGGATGGGGAGGAGGCAGATAAGAAAAATGACATCTTTAAAGACAAAAGAGGGGAACAATGGCATTTATCCTTGCTTAGATTTGGGGTTCCATCAAAACATTAACATAAAAAATTACACATTTTGAGGAGGTAAAATGTTAAATGTGGACATATAAATTGTGAGAGTTAAAAATCATAACTAAGGTGGCTGTAAGGAATTATGCAATTATAATTGCATTTCTGAAAATAACTCTGAAAAGCCATTGTGTTGTTAAAAATAAATCCATCACCTTGACATCAGAATGTCTGTATTCAAATTCCAGGCCCAAGCTAACGTGTGTGACTCTGATACATGACATATCGCTTAGGGATTCTGCTTCTTGTGAGATGGTCATAACGACATTTATGATGGAAAATTTCTCAGGAGAGTCATTGAAATAACATACACGCAGGTGCAAAATAAAACATTGTGTGTATAAAAAGAATCAGCTATATTGCGATATAATGGTTTGAGTTCTCTGAGTAAGAGAAATGATAATTGAATATAAGTAGACTGTAGAAACTTCAAAGTATTAATGAGCAAAGTGAAATCTTCATGACTTTCCAGAATAGGAAGCATAGCATTCTGGCTCATCATGGATTTCAATTTGTTCTTCTGATTGTAAAGATCTCTGGCTTCTCTTTCCAAGCCATGTCTTGTATCTGCTTCCTCATTCTGTCTTTTAGGCATATTCCCTGCATCCATAGCTTCAGCCTGTAGGATTCAGTTTACACACTTTATGACTAGATAATGCCTCTTGTGGATTATCTTTAAGCTTTCAGTTGCACCTTTCATTCATTTATTCCTTCACTTACTCAACATGTGGCAATAATGCTCCAGTGTTGCTGCCATAATAGGTCATAGATGATAAAGCCTATTTATGGACACTTTGGTTTCTAGGAAGGAGAGGCAAACAGGAAGTACCCTGTTGGAACAGAAGAATATCTGCACAGTGAAAAAGAAATAGGCAGTGGTCAGAGCTGACAGGTGACTTAAGTGGGAAGTTGAGTACTTTTGATTTTTCAGAGCTATCAGAAAATTTCTTATGCAGAAAGGGATGTTTGATAAAGGACCTTTGGGAAATAAGGGACCAAGTCACACAGATATTTGAGAAAACATGGAAAATGGCATCATTGTGGAGGTCTTTATACGAAATGACTTGTTGGGAATATTAAGGAACGAGGAACCCAGAGTGCAGGAATGAGTTGAGCAGCAGAAGTGGTCATAGCAGGAGGGAAGTGAGGAGAAAGATGGAATCCAGTCTCCCGGTAACATAGAGCCTTAGGAACTTTGTTAAATACCTTGTTTTACTTTGATGGAATGTAAAGCTATGAATAGAAGAGCTATATTATGGCTCGTACATTAAAAATAAATCTACCTGAGAGAAGGGCAGAAGGTAATGCCATAATTCAAATGAGTGATCCTGATGGCTACAATGAAGAAGATATAATAAGTGGCTTGATTTGAAGTCAGAGATGCCAGTTGTTGGTGAAAAATTGCTTGCAGTTTGGTAGCAGAAAATCAAGCTATTAACTGCCATATTTGAAGGGAATTCTTAGAACACTTTCCAATAGTTGGGGGTTTGGCTCTGAAATGGCTGTTCCACAAAGAGCATCTCTGGCAACCAAGCCTGAGGGCCATGTGTGAGCCTGTAATATGTCACAAGTCCAGATTTTGGAAGTTCTTCTTTCCTCCAAAGTTATGGAGAGGAATAATTTCATAAAGAATGCACCGGACGCATTCCCACAAAAGGAAGTAAGTTGTCACCATTATTAACATAATGTCTTACTAACTTAAACATTTTCTATTCCATTTTACAGACTGGAGTATAGTCCTAAGTGGTTACATTTACAGAGCTACGCCATGGTTGAAGTGTGATAAAGGCATGTGCCCTCCTTTATTTATTGTTCTTCATCGGACTCCAATATTCATCTAGAAAGATGGAATCCCATCCCTCTTGCACCTTTGTTTTCTGAATTATAAAATCTTCAGTTGACGAGTCTTTTTCTGGATGCCAGCACAAGCCTAACACTAATAATGGCTTTGAATGTGATACCAGTGTCTTCCAGTTCTTTTGAAAGTGAACTCTGCGTAGAGTACATACTACACACATACTGATTGCTAATTATGTGTTCTCAGGACAGGCACTGACTTGCTCCGAGCCCCTTGGTTTGAAATTGATATTTGAGCATATTTCAGTGAACTATTATTTCAAGTAAACAAGATAATGGAAGTGACATTCTCAGTACAACACTGATATCCATATTAATTTTGTTTAGGAAGAATAGTGTTAAAACCTGTATCTTGGCTGGCTGGATTAATAGACATACAGAAGAATAAAGAAATACATAATATATTTTGAATAAAATCCACTATTCCTTATTAAATTATACTTTAGAGCCTAGCTAAAAGGGTGCAGATTTAAATTTTAAACTATACCTGCCTCCCTGGATTATCTGACTCTAATGGCTACAGCAAAAACAAATGCTAATAATGTTAAGAACAGATTCTCCTTCTAACAGAAATGTCTCCAGCTGTAAGACCATCAGCTCTGGAAATTATTTATGCTACTGTTGATCTAGAATTCACTACTACAATTTTAAAATAAATTTAGTTTAATTACCCCCACTTAATAAGATAACTTGTCAGTTATCAACACTCCCATAATGTCCTGCATTTCTATCTCCTTTTAGTCTAAATTATCTTCTTTTAAGCTTGTTTTTAATGTACAGCAAAAAAAAAAAAATCCTTGGAGGTATAATTAACTTTTTCATTCAGAATCCTAATTTCCTCTCCAGCTCTTTTGCTGCAGTATTTAAACTATTTATTATGCAAACTTGCAAAATTTAAACGATGAATTATGTACAAATCTCTGAATGCAGGATCTGTCCTAATCATGGCATTTCGGAGCCTAGCTTGTCTCAGGAAAGCAAATGTGAAAGAAATGAATGTTCCAACTCACAAATGGACTTACCTCTGAGACTACACTTCTAAAAGAGTGATTTATCCATGCCAGTTGTTATTTTTAATCATTTAAAATGTATAGTTATTTAACGCCTACCAATTTTACTTGTTGCTCTCGCAAATGAGTGAGATTTTGGTGTAGCTTATGTATGCAGTATAATGACTAACGTTTTCAATTTATTCATTCCCTCCTTCTTCCAGTTGCCAAACAACCCAGGGCAACTGGTTAGGCACAGAATTAAAAGAGCAATACAATGTACTCATGCCCAATGATCAAGGAGCATCTTATCATTCGGTAAGAGATACAGACACTTAGTCAACTATAGTACAGTTTGATAAGCATTATTACACTTGATAAGTACTATCAAACTTGATATGTACTATCAATGTGGAACAAAGAAAAAAGAGTATTCACACAGGACAGTGGGTGTGGGCGTCAGGGAAATTGGTCCGGCAAATTTGATATTAAAGATGGAAATAAAATTTAGGAACCAGATGGCCAAAGGCAGGGTAAAGCATCTATTTCTGTGTATAAAATATGGGTAAGATTAAAGTGGCCCAGGAGGAAGCATGTGCACAGGCTAGAAGCTCAAATAGAGCGTGACCTATTCAAGGATCAGAAAAGAAAGAACGATTAGCATTGCTAAGTCATAGAGAATGAGGATAAACAAGAACTAAGGTTGTAAAGTATGGCTGAGAGCCGTAACATTTGAAGTACTTATTTTTATGTTAAGTTCAACTTGTGTTTTTATAGACAATAATTTGAAGGTCACTATATTTCTAGAATTTAAAATTAATAGTTTTCAAATTATTAGGACACAAGAAATAAGACAGAATTCCAGCAGCCTAAAAACCTGAAAAAAAAAAAAAGCTGAATTATTATGTGTGTCTCTTATGTGATTTAGGTACCTTTTCCTAGCTCCGGTGTCATTTGTCTAACAGCAAGTGTAATAGTATTCTTATCCTGCAGATACTGTAGTGAGGTGATGAAGCTCTGACACTTTTGTAATAAAGTTCAAATGTGGACCATTTCACTTTCCCAAATGCTTTTCCCTTACCATGTCCTCATGAAATATATATATACAAAAGACAGCATCTTATGATCTGTGTTGACTGAATTGACTGTGTTGAGTGTATTTTTATGTTCTCCTCCTGCATTCAGAAAAGGAGTCTCACCCTGATTCCAATAGTGCAGGTATCTAGAGAGTCATGCAAAGAAAAAAGCCTATGCATATTTGTTCAGAAGAAGGATAGGCGAATAAAGGAAGAAAGACTGGAGAAGAGGAATCCAGCAAAACAGGAGAGAGTCTCAGCTACCAGTTAAGGTCCTGTGTTTTAATTTAACCACTCATAAATCTTTTCTCTTGTACTTTTGGAAAGCTATTTTGTCTGGAATGTTAGTTTGCATCACTGGAAAACCAATAAGGTATAAAAATTAGCCACTCGGGTAACTTCCGTGATGGAAATTTTATTCAACAATCTCAGAAGAAAGACTTCAACATCTTAAAATGATATTCCTGAGATATAACTTGATACTGAAGAAAACACTTCTTGGCAACTTGCCTAATAACACTGAAAGCAATTAAAACTAAAGTATTCTTTTCTTGAAATCACATTTTATTGCACCAGCTGTGGTGTTTATTTGTTTGCTCAAGTTCGCCCAGTTGGAGTTAATATCTTTGCTTTATATCCCTATTGCACTTTCCAAGTCCCTTTGTTACAGCACTTATAAAAAAGTTGGCTAATATTAAGATTATTTGGGTACATGCCTGTCTCTCCCTGTAAATTAGAACCCCCTAACGGTAGTGACTGTTCCCATGAACTCTGTATCTCCAGCTGTGCCTAGCACTGCCCAGCATGTTGTATGCACTCAGTGAACATTCATTGACTAGGATGAAATCACATTTCTGAGACTTGATTCAATTTAAATTTTTGAATATATCTCAATTTCTTTTCTGTTGATATTTTCTTTATAACAGCAAAATAACTTTTCATTTGACAAAAGCTTTCAAATTGAATTTATATTTTCAGAGTTGTCAAAATCTACATGTAAAAAATTAGATTAATTTTTATAATGAAACTACAAAGTAATGGCCATAATAAGGTTAGTCTATAATAGCAGTACATGTAACAACAATAAATATGTTCGAAAATGTATAAGAAATCTGTGTAAAAATTTTTAAGTTTATTCATGGTTAAATTAAATGGTATTATCATATTTCTAAATGGATCCATCTGATTATATATTTATCATTTATCGCAGGTTATATTAGTTAAACATTTTCTTTGAATAATGTGTATGTAAAGAGACATGCCTGATATTCTTTCCTTCCCTCTTCATTTTTCTGAGTGTTTATGAGTAAGTAATTTAAAATATTTCACTAATTTTCTGAACTATAAATAGGAATGGTAACACTTTGTATGTCCATATGGTAGTTAATGACAGATATCTTATAACTAGCTTTTAAGACTGCAAAATTTTTGGTTCCATGACAAGGAATTCCTTAATATTCTTAAATTTTTTATTTCTCATCACAAAGTATAGATTAAAGCAGAAAAGTTAATGCAAATTTTACCTGTGACAATTTTTGTTATAATGTCAGCTAAGTAATTAGTTTGTTATTGGTTTTAACTATTATTATTAATTTTATAACTGTATACTACTAGATTATGATGGGGACTTAAGATAATTGATATCAGGAATCTTATTGTGGCAAAGATTTGAAAGTATGCAAATAAGAAGGTGATATTAAATAATGAGATATATGTGAGAAGAAATTACAATTTATTATTATTATTATTAGTAGTAGTAGTAGTAGTAGTAGTAGTACTAGTATTTGACACTGGGGATCAAACTCATGACCTCACGTTTGCCAGGCAGCCACTTAGGCCACTGAGCTAAATCCACTGACCCTGACCATTATTTTTTTAAAGAAAAAATAAGAGACTTTCTCTCCTGAGTTGCTTGAAAATTGTGCACATAAGGTCATAATTTTTAAAATTCTGTATGTATAATATGATAACTACTTTGGGGATCACAAAGTAGTAATAAATTTAATAAATATCTCATGGCTAGGAAAGAAGAGATAATGGTTCATAACTGTACTCAGAAACAGTCCATGCTCCATTATATGTCATTGCTGCCAGTATTAAACCTTAAAAAAAAATATGTAAAGGTTTTTTTAAACATGCTACTTGCCTGGTACAACAGAGCCATGCAAAAATTCAAGATCTGGAGAGCATTGACAAGATTCAGTTTCCTTCACAGTGTCATGGGTGAGGAAATGATAGTTTTTTATGTAAGTCAAAAGAAAGCCTAGGAATTAGTGGACAATTGTAGTCTGCGATTATTCCACTAAGACTTATAGGCCACGATAGGTGAAAATCACAGATCATAAGTGTGTGTTATCTTCTCCTTATACATGTGAGAGATGATGGTTTCAAGTGAGAAACCAAAGACAGACCAGAGAACAGAGGGGTTATGTTTCTATACCTCACCAGGATAATGGACTACTCGGAATAACTGTGCTTTCATCCACGGATCAGGTATATCTTGCATTTTCACTTCTCATGAGATGCCTCTAATCTAATTTTCTCTAGAAGTTGATAGTTTCAGGGAATGGTCAAATTAGTGATCAAATAAATACAGGGAATACTGCTTTCAGGTAGACAGAAAAAAATAGAGAATAAAATAGCTGGAGGCAAAAATAACTCACTTTAGACAGCTAAAATATCATATACATACATCTACATCTATATCCATGTTTATATCTATATATATTACTATATATCTATATATCTGTATATATTACTATATTATTTAAAGATAAGTATGCCCTTGGATAGAAAATTTAATATCATGAAGAGTCCTTTGTCCAGTTGTTAACGTGAGATAGAAGGTGGGTTATATCATAAAGCACAACATATGAAAGAATGCAAATTAAGAGTGCATTTATAGGATAATTAGGTATCAAACATACAGTATTCTTAGTGGCAAATAACAAAAAGCTCCAAAATGTTAACAAATGGTAAAACCAAAAAATATAGAAGAAAATACATTAAATAAGTCATAGAGATCATTTATAAAGGGAGAAATATTTGATTATATATAAATTCTAAAAAGGCATTTAATAAATTTATAGACCATTCTTAAGACAATATAGTTAAATAAGAATTAAAAGAAATTATTTGATATGTAATACTAGATAAGTGAAGGATATGACTACTATATAAGAATTTAAAAATACCTTGCTTATTGAAGCACATATCCCAAGCATGTAAATAAAATAATTTTGTGTGAATTATTTGATGATAATATGACTTTCTTTTCTTCAGTAGGTTGTATAAATACAGTTCTTAATGTTTCAGGTAGAAAAAATATTAGAAAAACATTAGGAAAATTTGATGAGGTGATTGAATGTAAAATAAATATAATATCTAATAACATAAAATAAATTTAATATATACTACATATGATATATGCATATAATATGTTCTACCAATAAGTATTGAAAAGAGCAATACAAATATAAAAGAGACACAATTTTATGAAATGGTAGAAATAGCATTAAGATAAGAGGAATGGTATCTACAGGTGAAAATTCTCCATAATCTTATAGAATTATTCAAACAAAACTTTTCAAGACAATATATACTATTTTATGGGATTATGTCATACAAAAATGGGTCAATTTTCAACTAATTACTGTAAAACTTAAAATTAACATGTAACATAAAATTAAATTGTTTCCAATTAAAAAGGACTATATAAGTTTTTCCTCCTGATTAAAATCCTACTTATTCCTTAGGCAAAAATATTACTCAATTGTGATATTAAAGATTATATAAATTTCTAAATAATATACAAGAAAATCAGCAAAGAGAGTAACACATTTTGGTTTGCATTGCTTTTACTGGAAAAAGCTATAAGGAAGTGGTATTCAGTTCAAAGTAGTATTGAGATAAGAATAGAAAATAAAATGTTCCATGGATGCAGATAATACCCTATTCATTTATATACATCACTGAATCACATCCACTCTGCTAATTTTTAGATAAACATGCCAAGTGTACTTCTTTATAAGAACGTTAATATTTGCTGTTTGCTCTAACTCAGATATTCTATGATTCAATATATAAACATGGATTGTTGTTTAGTGTCATTAGCATCATCAAATAAATGTTAAAATTTCACTTTATGAAAGAAGTTGTCCCCTGGCATGGTGGTGTACATGCTGTAATTCCAGAGCTCGGGAGCTTGAAGTAGGAGCATTGCTGCGAGTTCGAGGCCAGCCTTGGGTACAAGGTGAGTTCAAGGCCAATCTGAACTGACTGATGAAACTCTATCTCAAAAAGTCAAAAAGAAAGAAGAAAGAAAGAGAAAAAGAAAGAAAGAAAGAAAGAAAGAAAGAAAGAAAGAAAGAAAGAACTCTCAATCTAAAGAGCAGTCTCCACTCTGCTTTCTTTTTTACTTTGTTACCACCAAATATTTATTTATATATTTAGCTAGGTTATGCAGTTATTTTCTTCTTTTCCTACTAGAATTTAGTCACAGTGGGAAATGGATATTTTAATTATATTGCTCTGCATTATAATTCTAGAACTTGTAAAATTTCATGGCACAAAATATACATTTGAAATCCTACAATCAGTCACAATATTGATATGAGTATTTAAAATGGAACAAAAGCAGCATTTTGATGTGGGAAAAAAGGGTGGTTAAACTAAATAGAGCTGGCACAACTGGCTACCCATCTGGAAGAAAATTAAGTTGGAGCCTGTCTCATGTCACATAAAAAATAAATTCCAGATGGTTTCCAAGTTTAAATACAAAAATAAATGATTAAATAAATAAAACAGAAGTATCCCAAGACATGGTAAGCATTTGGGATAACCTTCATAAACAAGAAAACAAAGAGGAAATAAAAAGGAGCAGACATGTTTGAAAAATAAGTTAGAAAATGTACGTTTTATGTACCACTTATTATTTCTATGTAGAATAGATATACTACTCATAATGTACATAATCACATAGGTAAAATAAGTATATACATGCATATAAAAACACGACAGCCATACAGTTTATTAGCATGTTGTTACATCTTAACAAATATTACTGTAGCTATTCTGATGATCGAAAAATGATGTGCAGTTATTTAAAAATTATTACAATTTTAATTGTAAATTTAAAAATATAAACTACTTTAAATGTCAACTCTGAATTGTGACTGACAGTATGAAGTCATATTCATTTATTAAGAAAATAAAAACTAGGTATCATGTGGTATATCTTCATCTCTACCACATTAATAAAATTTAATAAGGGATAGCTTATTTCCAATGGAGGTCCAAGGAAAAATATTCTCATGTATTATATGAATTTACACAGAGACAATACTACTCATCAATCTGACATTAGGTAATGAAATTTATTATATTCATATTTTGTGTTAGTAAGCAATCTCCCAAAACACTGACTTCAAATAAACAACCCTATTTTTTATAGATCTAAGGATTATCTGCCTCTCTGTGGTATTTCTTTGTAGTAGTATTGTCAATAGACTTTCCTGATTCTATAATCACTAAAATGGAAAAAGGTTTTAGCAAATAATAATGAAATGGGCTGGACATGCAGCTCAGTGGTAGAGAATGGGCTTAGCAGCTGCAAGGTGCAGGTCTTGATTTGATCCTTAGCATGCAGTTACACACACACACACACACACACACAGAACCCTCTTAAGTATACATGAACACTTGCATAGGGCATTATGATCAAAGAGATATCTAAGTGGATGATTACACCTTGGTAGCTTCAGTAAAGTAAGACTGGAGATAACCAAGTTGTTACACTTTTTAACACTAACTACTCCAATGTTTGTACTGCAAAACAGAGTACAGATGCTTTTAAAAAGGATTATATTTTTAATTATAAGTTGGAATGATACATGTATATTTTCTAGGTGATTTTTACTTTTGTTTCATTGTTTGAGTTCTTAATTCTTTCATTTTGAAAGTTGGTGACTTATGCTTGTGTGTTATTGAGTTTATTCATGAATTACTTAATGCAAGTAATGTTAAATGATAACCTATAAAACCAAATGTCATCATAAATCTTTGAAGATTTAGACCTCCTGTACTTGAAGACCTTAAGTGATGCCAGACAGGAGAAAAGGGTCATTTAGCATCAGGGAAGTTTCTTCCTACCAACCACGACCTAGGCTGAGAAGTGACATCATGACCTCTCTCCTTCCACAGAATACTCAAGAACCATAATGAAACTTATGTTTAATTTTTTGTTCATCTAAAAAGTAAGTACTCACTGATGTAAAGAAACTGAGAAGATAAGAAAAGTGGACAGATAAAATTACAGACATTTTGGAAATGTTCCATTCAATTTTCATACAATATACTAAAACTACAGTTATTTAATGGTCTTTTAAAATACATTTATTTTTATACTGTAGCATTTCTATGCTTAAATCAATATAAAGTACTGTAAATCTATGTTAATAAAAATTATCAGCAACTCTCATTTATTTCTAGCACACTTAGAAATATATTTTAATTGTACTTTTGACATCTTTATTAATGTGCAGTGGATAAAGCACTGAATATATATATAATATATACAATTTGGTGAGCTTGAACATTTGCAAACATCTGTGATGCTACCACCACAATCAAGCTAATAAACATTTCTATCAACTACTAAAGATTCTATGTGCACCATTTTGTGTGTGTATGTGGTAAAAATATTTACTCAGCCTATTTTTTAATGGATCACACAATGTTTTTAACAACTATTAAACATAGTCACTAAATTGTGTGACAGGTCACTAAAGCATATTTATCTTGCATAACCAAACTTTAAAATCATTGAGTAAAGCTCCTTCTCTTTTTTCCCCAATCCCTGGTAATGCCACACACTCCAGTCTCTGCTTTTATGAGTTTGGCTATTTTCGATATCTCATTCTAGTGAAGTGATTCAGTATTTGTCCTTCTGTGACTGGTTTATTGCACTTAATGTAACATCACAATTGATTCCACTGTAAAATTGTTCCATTTTCCAGATATGGACTGTATGCTCACCATCTGTGCCGAGACTGATGTTGCAGGGACAGGAAGTGACATAATTACTATGGCCACGTGAAATGTATTTATGACTTTTCATTATTGTGACTGTGACTGTGGTAAATATCCTACTATAAAACTTTCTTTCAGCCTAGGATTATTGCCTTGTGGTATATTCCTAACAGTAAAATAATTGGGTCAAAGAGAAAAAGACACATTTTTGAGAACTTCGCCAGCCAGCCACGCAAATGAAATGAAGATGTGTTCTATGCATTTCAAAATGTTTCCAGCTACTAGGAAATATGATCAGTCAACATGACCTTGATGCGGAAATATTCAAATAAAAAAGACTGATAAAAACATACAGACCTTTCCCTGTAATATATTTTATCCTATAAATGAGATCCAAGTAAAGTTAACTTCTCATCAAAAGAAGAAGAAAAATAGTATTTATGTACTTGGAGTTTATTCCATATCAAATACAACTTTGTATTTGCTATTTCATTTATCACAAATACAAAAGCCTCCATAAATCAATACTTGACTGACAAAATTTTACATGTGTAAAGGCTAGAGCTTATATAATGTTTTCATTTGTGTGATTTCATTTGTGACTAACAAGTTTTATCAATCTAAAAACGTGTTTTCATTTGTCTGTTGTTCCCTTGAGTTCTCAGTTTGAATAACATATAGTAGTTGATTTTTCAGGAAGGTATCAAAAAATAACTTCAAAATGTGATTTACATTTGAAAAAAGAGGGAAGGAAAAAGTCAGTGAACATGTTTCAAGGGAACTTTATGAAAGCATTTGAAGGTTTAAAAGATGATTTCCCCTCCTCCTCAACAATTTCCAACAAAAGCTCAATTTTGTAGTTCTCCTTCAAGCTTATGTCTCTTTAATGTTAAGAGACCATAGTTTGGCTTCTTTTGTGGTATTCCAATAAAAAGGCAAAAGCAGACAATAAGACAGCACAGATCTGAAATGCTGCCTCCTCTTGTTCCCCTCCCATCTCCTCCTCAAAACTAGATATCTGTCCCAGAAATGGCATTCCTTCTCGTTTTGGAAAGCCATTATGGCACTTGCAGACATAATAGAAGGTGATATATCAAATAAAACAATGCTTGAGTTTAATAAACCCAGTCACAGTGCATACATTAAAAGATATGGGGGAAAGAAGGTGGGGGAAAAGGGAGGAAGAAGACAGTAAAGGAGAAAGGGAGATAAGGAGGTAGATAAAATGATTAAGATGATATACACATATGCACATAACTGACATATTTTCCAGAACAATAGTTACTATCTAATATCATAAATACAAACATACACCAATTAAAATCAAATGGCATTTTAAGGATAAATATAGTCAACTTCGGTTCAGGGTAGTTGCAACCAAATATAAATACAGATCACTTAAGGAAATCACTGATGTACTGCAGGAGGTACAATAGTGTCAAGGGGCTCCTTTAAATTTAGAGTGGGAAGCAGAAAATTGCAGAAATTTGGTTTTGTAGCTAGATATTTGGCACTACCGAGATAAAAAGTCTATAGTGATAATAACGATAATTATAGCCTCGTACTTTCTATTAAAATACCACTTTTCAGACTTTGAAGTAAATCCATTAAGCAAAATATCAGCTAAGTCTAACAAAGTCTCCAAATGTTTTTTACCCTGGGTATTACTAATCCATCTTGCAGATGATCAAACTCCATGGAATTACTACTCATACAAAATGACTCAGTTAGCACTGGAGCATGAGTTAGGTCCAGGTTTTGTAAATCCAAATCCATTTTTCCTTCCCTGCAGCACCATAAAAAATTGCGAAGGAGGACACTGTCTATATGAGCCTCCGTTAACCCTGAACGATTCATCACAGTTGCTGCTGAATCAGGCAAAATGCAACCTAAAATATGGAAAAAGTCTGGAATATTAGAAACAGACAAATATCCTTCCAGCTTCAAAACAAGGCAATAAGTTAAGTTTGACAAGCTACAGAATGATGGTTTTGATACTTTTACCCTAAGCAAAATTTAGAACAATAACTGCTGGAAAGTTTGTGAGGTCCCTGAGAGAACTAGCATGTTTTACACTATATACTTCTCTCGTCTTGGGCAGAGCTTGAGGATAACTGAAGGATCACTACAATTTCATTAGTAAAATTCCTGGGATGAGTGTTTGTGGGTGCTCAGAAGAGACCATGGCTTCTTAGGGTTCTCAAAATCTTTATCAACTTCTGCTGGCTAATTATATGAATAAATATAAGATGCTTCCTCTCAAAGTAACTTTAGGAGAAGTCTGTAGGACCCAGTGCTTCCAAATTAATTGCTACCTTCTCTCTAAGAATTTGGGAGCTTTGTCTGTGTTAAGTAACCTCATTTTCTCCTATATTAAGTTTACTAGACCAGAAAAAGTAAGTAGATAAGATAAGTCTGGACCAGAGCAAGACATTTGTCAAATGTCTTTCTTTATATCCATGTGGAAAAGGCTAGTATAATTAGAAGAACTAATGACTGGTTGAATGATTTTATCCAAATGAATTGATATGAATCTAGAGTGAAATTTCTAGCTGAGTGCCTTGAGAGGAGGTAGGGAACACATCTATCTTCTTGTTTTCTGTTTAACAGCACAGTGGCGATAATAATTTTAATGAATATTGTTTTTGTTCTTTTTTGTCTGACTAGGAAGATGCTCCTTCCACCTTCTTTGGAGAAATGGCTTTGTCTTTATTCCCTATAATCCTGTATTCTCAGTCTATATTTCTATTCCTACCTATCTGACCAGAATTTATGCATATGATCCAAACCTTGCCAATTAAAAGAGCCCATCTTCCCTAGATTCAGGAAGTAGTGAGTTTATGTTGTATTTCAAAGCCTGTTATACATTACTCATAATCGAGCTAAATTGGAAATTATTCTCCTCTGATTTATAGAGATAAAAACAGAGGAGCAGAGAGTTCTTTATCTTTTCTCAATGTCACACATTAGAAAGTTCTGAAAGCAGACTCATATCCTGTGACATTTTGTTTTCCAAGCTCTGCACCTAAGGTCAGTGTTTCCATTAGACACAGGAGGCAAAGAAAGCACTTTTAGGGGACTACAAAAGTGTTTTGATTTAGATTGATTTTTAAGTCAGAAAAGAAATATATTAATACTGAATGCAAAGTAATGATTTCGGCCTGTATTATATCCATCTTTATTCCATTGTGGACAAAGAGCATATTTGAATATTTCTAAGGGGAAAGGGACTTAGAGCATGTAAACAGTGTTGTGCAACCCTCCTCTCACTTCAATTCTACCTGCTTCTAACTTCTCAGTTAGAAGGAGAAGTGTTATTGGCAAAAGGAAGAAAAAGGGAGAATAAAAATAGATCCCGTGCAGAAAGGGCTGCAATGGCTGAGCTGGGCCTTTTGCCCCTTGGCTTGCTGTGGCTCAGGGTCATCAAACATGTGATGAGGGCATTCCTGTCTTTCCTGGCTCCCACAAAGGCTCAAGGGAGGTTTTCATGAATTTTCTTTGCAAATGATTAGGAAACTAAGTAAATGAATTTTCTGTTTAATAGCTCATCCAATCTGAACTTATCAGGAGTAATAATGACAGGCGTTATTTAAGTTAAATTTTTTAAATTAGAAAGTACAGAGTTTTGATTTCAATAAATGTTTATCCAAATCCAAGCCCTATCTTATTCAGCTGTTACACAGCTTGGATTTTATCTCTCTTAAAGGTGACAGAGCTTTAATATGTAGTTTTCAATAATTTTTATGTGGGAAATGGGTCATGAAGTCAGAAAAAGTTAGTTAATTAGGATCCTCAAGTCTCAGCACACCTGAACATTAGAGATAGATATTAACCATCTTGGATGTAGGAATCTGGGCAGGTGTTCAGTAAATGGTGGCTCTTGTCTTTATAAATTTGAGCCTTCACATTGCAGGAGAGAAAACACATTCAGAGAGTGAGGATAAACTGTTCATATTAAAACCAGACAGGCAAAATCCAAATTCATTAAAGAGTCATTGAAAGAGGTGAGGTCTTCAGCAAGCACAGCTCATTTTGGGCTCCTGTGAAAAGTGAAAAATTAATACAACCCCAAGAAAAGAGCTCCACTGCCCTTATGACCCATTTTTATCTGTGTTATTATTTTCACACATCTGACAAGTCCCCTGTATTATCTCGTATGTATTTTTTTCTGTCTGGTAACATCCCATAGATTTCAGACTTAGCTTCTTGTACCAACAGAAAATTTCCAAGGCAGTTAGGAGACTGGGGCCAACTTCTTTGAAGGTAAGTACTGATAGTTTACCATGTTCATCCACAAAGTTAGTAGTTATACTTACTTAGAACATATCAGCTTAGTTAATTGTGGGACCATCATAATAATTAAAATATTAACAAAAAGAATACTCAGACTTATCTGTCTGCCATGTTATATAGTTTGCAAAAGGCTTTTAGAGGTAATCTCATTCAATTTTTACAAAAATATCTGAAAAAAAGGTCAGATAGATAGTAGTCTTCCAAATTTGCAAACAAAACATGGGACTAAGTAAAGTGAAAACTGATTGTCATGCTTCAGATAAAATTTTTTGCCTCCATTTCCTTAGGGACAGTATGTCAAACTTTAAAGATTGCTACAGTCTTTTATTCAAATAATCTACAAATAGGCATCCACAGTTTTAGACTGCATTCATATGAGAACACATGCCTTGTCTGCGTTTACAATTTAACATGGTGTAACCAATGGTGGATGGCAATTTTCTTTATATAAACAGATTTGATGATTCTCTTGTGATAATAGGAACAGTAAAGCCACATTTCCTGCCCAGGACTTTACAGTTTAAAATTTCACAAGCCAGGGAAAGAAACAAGTATATTGACAGCTAATTACATGTAAAAGAATGCTTAAAAATTTATAGAATAACTGCATATCAAAACAATGTGTGATTTCTTGAATGTGACAGACTATTAGATTCAATTTTTTTTT
>PVJX010019614.1:0-34582 GCA_004027295.1 Dolichotis patagonum | reverse complement strand
CTCTCTTGTCTTTTATTTATTCAAGGTAACAGTAACAATAGCAAATAATGTTACAATTTGTCTTACTGGATGTTTTATTGGCACAATTGAGGTCATTATTTTCCATATGCAGTTTTCATTTTCTCTATTGCCAATAATTCTGTGAGGGAAGGTACAACTACTAATCTTATTTTTAATGTAAACAAGCTGAAGAACAAATAGGCTAGAAAACTTGCTCAACGGCGCACTGCTGAATGAGCAGGACTTGTATTAAAAGCTCCAAATTACCTGCTCTGTAACAAGTCTAATGTGCTACACTGAATATGATTGGTACAATTTACTTGGATTAGGAATAATTTAGTTTTTGTGCCATACATATCTTTACAAAATTTATAGAAATTTCTCAACATTAGTTTATGGCCATACTGAAACAATTTGCTCCATTAGTGTCTACATCATTTGTCATTTTTCTTTATCTCAATTAGTTTCAGTTACACATTAAAACATCTGCAAAGTACTCCAGTCTTAAGAAATAAATACTTGAATTATAATACTCTCCATGTAATAGCCAGTGCTTTTTAAGTTACTTTCACTTGTCCAATTTTAAGTATGCTTTTACTCTTCATTTCCTCATTAAATTTACTTCCAAAAATTATACAAGAGCTAATAGTTACTAAGCATATATTTTCAGAAGAAAAAGCAACAATATCTTTAATAGGCTACCACTGAAAAAGGAAATGAATAAAGAACCTCTTCCCCATTTTGGGACAAAAGTAACTAACATGTTTTACATAGAATTCACAGAATCTTAAAATTGACCCAAAATGTTTTAACCAAGTTGTTAAATTTCTAAAGTTTCAGACTTCTAGATTATAAATTAAATCTATAGTTCAATTAAATGTTTAAAGATCTAAACATAGAGAATATTTATAGTTTGGTTTTATAGCTGCCTCACTTAATGCTCAGATGAGTTAAAATTGTTTGATTTCATTAATTTAGACATTTTCAATCAATAGTTTTATTTCCAAGTAGGAATACAACTTCAAGTGCATAATAAATGTTTCTCAATAGCCTTAAAAGATTGTCCTAAAAGTCTTATTTGTGACTGTTTATCACTAATTCTCTGAAAAGTTGGACAAGCATGTATATTGTAAATTTTCATGTGCTGAATATTATTTTTTCTCCTCTTCAGCGTACAAAAGGGAAGTATAGGCCACATATATGTTCAGGGTTCATATGTCGGCAATTATTTCATTTTAGATATGCTATCAGATATACATTAGATCACTCATATCTGGATAGAGAAACTTCAGTTACTGAAATCTCAGCCTTGGTCTTCCTCTTTAGAGTATGTTATTTTTAATCAGTAAGTGATACAATGCCACATCACTCCAGTAGCAATAAACCTGGATCACAGGGTCCATCAAGGAGTGAAGCCAGCACATAGGATTAGGACGTTATTAGGATGACAAAACAATCAAGACGAAACCAGGAGAAACGTTGCTGGATTGCATGCAATGCTTATTTCAGAAGCATTTTGTATCTTTTAACTCAACTTCTACTGATTGAAAAATAACAAAAGAAAAATAAAATGGCAGCGTAGTGGCCAGACTTTATTCTCCTAAAGTTATTTTATCCTCCCTAGTCAAAGAATATTTGTAACAAATATTTTATAAACACAACCCAATCAGACCATGAGAATTTTCTGGCAAAAACTGGGGGTAAATTAAAAGAGCTAATGGTGTTTTTATTCATAGGATTCTTTTCTTCCTCCAAAAATCAAAGGAAAAGAAAAATATCCCCCTCTTAGAAACCTAGTTCCTCATGTCAAACCATAATTATTTGATTAAAACATGAGGAACTAGGAGAAATTACACCACACTGTATAGAAGTGATCAGCCAACTCCTATAAGGAGAACTGAGACAATCACTTGAAGGCACTCACCAGTGACAAATGTCATCAAAAATGAAAAGGGTATGCAGTTCACACAAACCAGAATATAGCTAGATTAGGGAATAGAGAAATAGAGAAAAATAATCATTTTCCATTTTCCAAAAGACCAAGAAATAATTTCTACAAATGAATGCATCTTACCCTATCCTAAATGTCAGGTCGTTTTTTATTCTCTGTAATTGGTCACTAAAGAAAACCAAATAATAGCTGTAGCCATGCCTCAGACAACACCTACATGTAACTAATAGGAAAGTAAGGAGAGAACACCACAGGGGACTAAAAAGCAACAGAATACGACTACTTAGTAAATGCAGATTAACTAATTCTCCTGAAAAGTGCCAAGAGTCCAACATCCCAGCTGTATTCCATCTACTCAGTTATTTCTTCATTTAAGTCATAGTGTAATGTGAAAACTGTTCTCTGGAGTCATATTCCCTAGATTTGCACCTCGGTTTCACAGTTTAATTACTGACTCTAAGATTGTTGGTAAATTATTTAAACTACATCTGAATACTGTTTCTTCTTTTTTGAAACAAGATAAGATTACCTATTTCAAAGGTTTGTGTACAAGAACACCTGGCCCATGATAGGTAATTTTAATTTATATTAAAAATTATTTTATAGTAAAGAGATAGGGCCCTGTTTTTTAATTGTTTAAAATAAAATACTTTCTACTGCATATGTACAGTTCCCTATCCAAATTTCTTAGGGTAAAATATATCTAGTCTTTCAAAATTACTTTCATTTTAAAATAGGAAGACACAGCATATGTCATGTGTTTTTTATACCTCCAATAAGGTTTGGAGCAGCCAAAGATATTCCTGAAGAAAAACATAATATTCATGTAAAGTGGGACAAACAGAGTATAATTATGGTAAATTGTTTAATTCAACTCAAATGTGTGTCACCAAATAAGTTTGAGGCTTCTTTTGTGGAAGGAAAATTCATTTTCCAGAGCATTTGGCACAGAACAGTTACAGATAAGCTTTGTACAAGTATTTTTATTGTTCTCTTTATTGTTGGAGGCTGGAGTTTGGATGTGACCAAATTTCAAGGAAATAGCGAACAAGAAGCTTCTGGGTAAATAAAGAAGTACGAAGAGGAAGCTTCTGCTTTGAGATAGACTGGTGATGCTGTTGTGTTAGCTTTAGAGTATGTTGGGGCTGAACTGCGTCCTCTCAGAATTCCTATGCGGGATTCCTGACCTGCCGTGCCTCTGCTATGTTTTCACTAGTTCACCAAAACATCTAAGGCAATCGACTTATACAGGCCAAAGGTTTATGTTGGCTCAGTTTGGAAAGTTTCAGCGTGGAGCAGATTGGCCTGCTTGTTCAGAGCCTAACAACATGGCAGGAAGCATTCAATTTATGGCTAGGATTCAGAAGCAGAGAGGAGAGAAAGAGACGTGGGTCTAACAATCCCCTTTACGAACTTTATTCCAGATACCTGAAGCTCCCCGATACTTCATCTCTCAGAGTTTCTACCACCTTCCCAAAGCTCCAGTTTGGGGACTAACCTATAACACATGGTTCTTTGGGGAATATTTGTGATCCAAACCATAGCACTCTCCAAAGGGATGGTACTTAGAAAAAGATCATCTTACCAGTATGAGACCAAATGAAACCATTAGGCCAGTCCTAATCCAATCCAGTGCCCTTATGAGGGAGATTTGGACACTTATGGAGACACAAGGATGCTCATTTTAGGGAAACAGTATGCAGGGACAAAGCAAGAAGGCGGCCCAGCCGCACCCTAAGGAGGAAGGCATCACAAGAAATGAGACCTGCTGAATGACCGTGGCATGATGGCACTCAGCTTTCAGAACTCAGAAAACGCATTTCTGTCCCTAAAGCTGCACATTCTGTCATAGTTTGTTATAGCAGCCCTAGGAAATAAATGACTGCACACTAGTAGTTGTTCTTAGAACTTTTATTATGAACACAATTGCAATCTGTATAAGCACAACAGTCTCTAATCGTAGCATGTTTAGGCTAATTAATAGGGCCATATAATATTTTCATAGCCCAATGTTTCTTACAAGCTAATGAACCATAAGTAGTTTCCCTAAAATGAGGGTAATTATTATGCATTGCAAAAATATGCTAATAAAAATAATAATAATCATAAGAATATTTTTGTTTTTAGGTGAATTTATTTACAAACGTTGAACTATGTATGCGCATTGCTGTACTGATCACTAACAAGAGCCCAGATGGCCTATGACAAAGAGTCATTCCCTGTGCAGAGTGAGCCCCGGAGTCTGGAAAACTGCCTCTCAGTCATTTGAGGACAGGGAGGGAGGAAAGAATGAACATAACATCAGGTAATTGCCTTCCCAAGAGGAACAGCCAAGGGGTGGCAGGAGATTCGGGATCTATTTCCAAGCTGAAAGAAGAAGTGTGGCAAAGTTCTCCACAGAAAGGAAACAGTGCGTGTTCATTGCAGGTCTTCAAGAACTGAGACTATTACTCGTCAAAGCCAATAATTAAAATTGAGACTATTTACATGGGGACTATTTACTCTACATTAAAATGTAAATATAAAAGGGGAAGATTCCCTTCCTAAATTATGTAGAAATATTGAAATAATGAAAATATCTTTCTGTATAGCTTTGAGGTGGCAATTAGCTATTATTTGTAATTAAGAGGGGAATCATAAGAGCTCTTATTTTTATATGAATAAATACTTCTGTGATAAAAGAAGCCTGAGTCAGTTTAACCATCCGGGTTAGTATTTTCCTTTTACATTAACTGACCCAGTTAAAAGGCAATGAATAAATGTATAATCAGTTACATACACAAATTAAAGCAAGAATGAAAAAGATCTGCAAGTTTAAGAATATACTTAAATCAAAATATAAGGGAGTAAAATGAATATAATTTGTTCACGTCTTTTCAAATGAAAATGTCTCCAGAGTTTAACTGATTCCACAAGTAATATATGGTCTTCACTTAATCAGAAATCTAAATTTATATTAAGCAGAAAATCAGAGTCCCACCTATCATCTATCTTGATCTTTTAGTACTTGTAACATACACTCTAAAATTATAACTCCTTACTTATACGCAGATTAAACAAACTCATAAAAAAGGCATATATGGTGCACTCCAGAAACCTGAAGTCACATCTCTGTTCATTTTACCTCACTGTGCAAACCTGTAACATTATAAACTCTGCCTGGTCACTTGCAGTTCCTTACTACGTAGGGCTCTACTTTCAATAACCAAGTCTGGACATCAATGCACTGTACTATTTCACTCTAATG
This sequence comes from Dolichotis patagonum, assembly GCA_004027295.1. Lineage (NCBI taxonomy): Eukaryota > Metazoa > Chordata > Mammalia > Rodentia > Caviidae > Dolichotis > Dolichotis patagonum. The sequence goes on along the minus strand of PVJX010019614.1, from coordinate 29,384 downwards.
CCTCCACTTAGCAACCAAAAAATGTTGTCGATGATGAGAGTTCAAATTATTGTTTAAATCTATTATAAATATTCTTTTATGTAGCTCTCTGAGTGTCTGCATACGTGTGTGATAGGTTTCCCATATTTAAGGCCTCTTTTATCTTTCCACACAGAAGGCTTCTTATTGCATTTGGTAGACTGAATATAATTTTGCTTAATCAACAGAATTTTTTTTTTGTCTTCCGGTCTTTCTGAAGTCAAAACCCTGCAGTATAACTCAAGGTTCATTACTTGAATCAATTTCAGTGGTCTCAAATTTTCCATTTGGAGGTATCTCAGACTGCAACAGAAAGGAAAATGCTGTCTGAGGTCTGAATTTACCATTTCTTTTATTATAATCTCCCAAATACAAAGTTTCTGCCTCCTAGGAATGAGAATGGTTTGTAGGAATCTTTTGGTTATCTAATCAATATTGAAAATTGATATCCTTGATAAAGAAACCACTTACAACATTATTTCACTGTTTCAGTAACTCTCATCACGAGTCTAAAAAAGAAAATCTCAGGAAGACTCTCGAGATCCAAAGTTCAGGCCAGAGTGATGTCCTTGAAGAATGTTTATCATTCCCTCTTCAAAACCTCCTCAGAACAGTTCTCAAACTCCTCCTCATCCCTCTTGTACTTAGTTCCATTTTGCTTGGAAATACATGGTTAGTTAGTCCCCAGTCCCAACCTCATTTTAGGCCAGGTTCTATTGACAAGAGTTTGCCCTGATTTTCATGTTTTTTTGAGTCTCTAAGTAAAATTCCTGCTTATTTTATATGAGAACAGGTAACAAACATGCACAATGCTACCTCCTGCTATCTGCAATGTTTGTGCCCACTTGGGAACTTTATCATGAACATGATTGTGGGCATTTTGCTTAATAGAATTGATTAGAATTGAAATTATTAAGTCTATTGAAATATTCTCTTCGTAAATTTTATTTTATGAAAAAAATTAAAACAAAACTACATAATAAAACAATAGGAAAATAACAGTTAGTTAATACATTCCATGTAGTTATGTTTAAAGTAGTTGTTCAGGGTACAAGATATGGGCATAAAAATTTCTCCAATCAATGTCAGCACAAACATTCTTCTTTAATGAACTCAGAGATACTAATAGTGTAACTGACTTGCATTGTTCCCTTTTCCCCACTGTCCTTTCCCCTTTACCTATTTTAATTCCTTTTTCCTTTTGAACAATTTCCTCCTATTTCACAGTATCTATTGTACATTTTATACTTTATTCACTCTTTCAGTTTCTCACACCAGAGAAACAACGCGATGTTTACACATTTGAGTCTGATTTATTGCACTTATGAGTATGGCCCTTATATCTCTAGGCCTGTGTATGTGTGTGATGGGCTTCCCATATTTAAGGCTTCTTGTCTCTTTCTACACTGATGATTCATGTCTGTCACAAACTGGGTCCCTCTTATTTGTTTTTCTTTCTCTCTGCATTTTTCTCCTGCTTCATGTGGGAAATACTGTTTTGTCACTATGTGAGTACTCATGTGAATGTTGTCAAAAAAGAAAGAAAAGAATTAAACTGTATGCATTTAATTTATGCTCATTTTCCCACTTGAGATACTATTAAAATTGCTCTTTTATTTAACTTAAGTAGATATGATAAGTTCAGTTTTGCTGCTCAAAATGTTTCTTTTGATTGATTTCTTAGAATGTCAATAGTCAACAATGGAAGAGACTTTCTAAATACAAATTGAAGATCACTGGTAACTATGAAAGATGTAAAAAAAATTGCTTATGAAGTAATACTTTAAGCATTGCCCTCTGTAAACCATGATATTTATGAAAACAGTAAACACAGTTTTCTCTTACCTGTAATACAAAATATGGAATTAAGATCTTTAAAGTTAAATGTTGGAATCGAGGTAGATTATGTTGCCTTATTTGGAATTTGTCTTCTTAGAAGTAGTTTAAATGCTAAACCCTTTAGAGATAGGCTTTACTATCATTGATTCTTATGCCATAGACGAGACATGAAGATACTAAAATCTCTCAGGAACATGACCCTGAAATGATCTCTGATAGAAGTAAAATTAGAGGGAGGAGCAGATGAAACAAATGATAATAATAGCAATGGTGGCCTTTATGGAGTATGTCCTATGTGCCACGTTCTACCCAAAAGTTTTATACATGCCAACTCATTTGAAACTCTCAGTGACCTTTTGAAGCAGGAATAATTATTGTAGTCTTTTAAAATATGATTCTTTCAATTAAATGCTAACTCATAAGCATAAAGATCATTATTGATACTTCTTATTGAAAGAAAACATACAGATAAAAGCTGGTTTTATAAAAATTATTCAGATAACTGCTAATTAGTTTTTTTCATGGAAGATTTATATTTAATGTACAAAGCTAGGAAAGAAATATAGCTATCTTCAGTATTTAAAAATCACTTAAATATCAGTCCTTAGCAGAACAATAGCACGCCAATAATTTTTTGCTAACCCTGAGTTCCAATAACAGTAGTTTCTTTTAGTTCAGTTCTCAGAAGTCATGTATTTTTGTTCTTTTATTCCATAAAAAAGAATTCTCTTTGTAGTCTTTTGGAGAGAGTGACACAGAATTTCCTTAAGCAATAACCATTTTAAAATCATCTGCTTAGTTATTCTAATTAAATTACAAATGGAAAGATAAATGAATAGTGATTCTGTTCCCCTTAACATCATGTTTGTATTAATATTTCAGGCAGACAAATTATTTTCAAATTCAGAATATAACTCACCCCATTCTCTGTATCTTCTCCCATTTGACAACCAGATTTATAAGTGATTTTGCATGCAAGTAGAAATATATGATCCATCAAGGTACAAATAATCAAAAACTATACAAATCTATTAGAAAAATCATGAAGTCCACCATCAGAATAAAATAATTACCTTCCTTAGACTATTATATATTTAGGTAATACTTAACATGCATAGAAAATGTTATATATTTAAAGTGATTAATGAATGTATGTATAAAAAGGACTGGAAAACTAATATTTAATTAGACTTTTTATTTCCAATCTTAACTTTTCCAAATATCTCTGATAAATTATGCCTCTATGTCTCAGAGTTTTATATCACTAATTTCCCATTTGTGGTTTTCAGGAAAAAAATAAAGAAGATTAGAAAACTATTCCAACAGAGAAAGTTAGTGATACATTCTAAATTATAAACAGATAACTGGCAGAAATACATGTTCATGGTTTTCTTGAAAATGCATTAGTAAATCAGCTATTTTAATAATTTCCCATATCCATTTTTTTTCGAACAATGTGTCTATCAGAGTCTGTGGATTTGAAGTTCCTCAAGTAAAACTGCAGTTTTTCTTACATCAAGGGCATTGAACAAATATTATTAACAAAACAATTTAGAAAACACAACTGGAAATTTTTCCAGGAAAGATATGAATATATGATATAAATATTTCAATAAATTTCCTTAAAAATGGTTCTAGAGATTACCCCAAGTATTAATTTTGTTTCCAGTGTTTAAGAAGCACATTTATAATCCTATTCTGGGGGTACCTGGAATCCAACTCAGGACTTCACGCGTGCCAGGCAGGCGCTGCAGCACTGAGCTGAAGTCCCAGCTATCCTCTGTTTTATTAGGGTAAAATTATCTGTTAACTATTCAAGTGTACCTACATTAAGCTCATTTTTAGAATTCCAGGAGAAGAATGGCAATATGGTCTCTACTTACTTTGCTTATTCTTTTGGGAAATCTCAGCTCTACAAACACCTAAAAGTGGATCATTACAGATTTGTACTTTATGTGGGCTGTCTCTGTATTTATGGAATCTAAATTTGAACAGCACAGCCACAATCCAAAAGTGTCAATAACCATTGTCTCTTCGCATTAGTATAGAATGTGAAGCAGAATTTCTAATTCTGACGTAAGTATTCAATCATTATAAGTAGTTTTTCATGGTTGTAAAGTCACATACGCTACTTGAAATTTTGATAGAAGATTTTCAGAATACTGGTAGCCAAGTACTTTTTAGATCAAGTGGAAGTACAGACAATAATCATTCAAAACCTGCATATATGCACATATACAAAAGAACAGCCTAATAGGTTAACAAAGACTGCATTTTGGGAAGTTTAATACTGTTGAAAATAACAGTGGTGTATGCTCTTTTAAGAACACTGATAGTTCTTTATTTTTATCCACATCATGCAATGAAAACACTGCAGGGGAGAATAAATTCCTTGAGAAAAGAAATATAATGATTTATTGATGTTTTACCCCCATGAAATTTCACTGTTTTACTGTGAATTGCAAGATACCCCCGAGGCAAGAATTGTGTTTTAGTTCCTTAGAAGTACCTTTTTAAATAGCCACATTTTTTACAGCATTTTATACAGCATTCCCCTAGTTTTCCTTTAAAACATAACTATTTTTATCTATTTTGATCAGTTCCCTCAATTTGCACATGCCGGATGCATGCATGAACATGAAAAAACACTAATACAAATGGATTTTGACATACCTAACATCTATTTTCAAATATTTCACAGTAATACAAGCAACTTAGGTGTTGTTTCTCTCTAGTTCCTCCAGAAAAAATAATTTATACTTTAATCACTTTTTAATTTATGTTTTATGCATTCAAAGCTGGCCTTCCTGCCTAGCAATTAGCTTTTTAATAGTATTTACCACTTAGCTAAATAGCATATTACTGCCTGCTTCAATTTTCCATGCATGCTCTGACTGTTGTCATTACCTCAATAAGTAAATAAAACGTTTTAAATGACACTTCTTAAACCTTCTTATAAATACTTAGTAATAGGCTCTTAGTATTACATCTATCAGCACCTATTGGGAATATCTGTCGTTTGAACTAAAGTAATTTATCTTAAGAATTAATCATTGTCATTAAAGCAGTATCAATCATGATAGCATTACAATAAGAATTTCAAAGAAAACTATTCAGTTAAGCATTTTTTAAACCACACATCGAAGCTTAACATATTCAGAAGTACAATGTACATCTTTGGAATGCACACATCTAATAGACTGCAGTAATCAGCAGGAGATATGTCATATTTCCTAAGCAAGAGAGATGTCAAGGCACGCAAGACTGTACTCTCATCTACTGAAACCTGACAAAAATGATTTCACAGAATATTTAATCTAATTAGCAGACATGTCTAAAAGTTGCATAGCATAAACTGTATGAGGTTTCACTGTCTTGCAGAAAGCTAGAATGGTTAGATTGAGTGAAGCAAACCCAAACAGTTCCGCACTGCCTCAAAGGGAAGGAAAGTAGTTGTTTCAAATGGTCATAGTCCACATTTGCCTCTGTCCCTACATTGAAGGCATCAAGTAGAGAAGACATTATTAGATCATCACTGATTTGATGACCTTGTCATCTACACAATTTTCACAAACCTCAGAGAGAAGGCACAAATCAAGATGATCTTCTCTAAGAAAATGTATATAGTGTGTCAGAAATTACTAAAAATTTGACTTTTACATAAACCAGTACATGATTTTGAGGAAAAAATTAATTTAAAGCACACAATTGATATGTTCTTTGCCCATAATCACATCCATAATTAAAATAAATCTGAGGACCTGATGAAATAAATGGTAAAAATACAACAGGGTTATGAATAAAAATCAGTGATTATGCTTTTAAAAAAAACATGAAAAACTAAAAGAATCTTAATAAAATAAGTTTTGCTAAGGTTTAGCGATTCCAATTATGGGTATATAGATTTACATTTTCCTTCTTTTGATGCCCAGTCCCTACATGGCTAGGAAGCACTGTCAGAAGTGCACAAGGTTCTCGTCACATGTCCCCCAAGGCACACAAGCAGCCCTGATGAAATATGGCAGGACTGCTTGATGTGAGCTGTCACTTTGGAGGCGGTGGTTCTGTTCTTTCTCCAAATACACCCATCTGTCCTGTCTGAGGAAAGCAGTTACATTCACAAAACCAAAAGACTGAGGGCTTCATGGTTTCCTCTCACTGAAACTGATGACCACATCCTTATTCTCTTGCTCTGTGACAACATTAAAAATATCTAAAGATTTATCTGTATTTCACCTTGTCCAAATTTTCTGTTGATGTGAGCCAACCATTATGCACCTCTCAACAGAAATAGTCTTCTGAATGGAAAATATTAGTAGGGAAAAAGGAAAGAGGCTATGAATGACAAGATGAGTAGAAACAAAATGTCAAATACTGAAAACAATTCAAAGGGAAATTTAACAGCAAGGATAGAGGCCAAAGCCAGTCAATTTATACATGATGAATCCATTTGAACAAGAAGAGAAGCCGTAAATCAGGGCGAGAATAAGATATATTTTCTTACCTTGTGAGATAAAAGGCTCTCAATTTTGACTAAAATTTGTTAGCTATCACCCAAAATAAAATTCTCTTTAGGCAAACAATATTTTGCTTTCTTGAACTAAATATTCTGCCCTTTACTCGTCCCTATCTACTTGGATTACAGAAAAAAAAATAAAACTTACAGCATTTACATGTTTAGCATAGGAACAATTTTAATTGAAGTTATATTTTCACTTTGTTGGAATTGGGAAACAACATACATGACAAGGTATCATATTTGGCACTACCAAGAGATTCCTCACCAAGTAGGCAGGAGGCTGAGGCAGGAGGATCATCAGTAAGGGCCCAGGCCTGGGAAATTTAGCACTTCTGTGAGAATCTGTTTCAGATTAAACTAAAAGGGCTGATAATGTGAAGATGTAGCTCTGTGTAAAGGCCCTGAGTTCAGTTCCATATATATGAATATATATGAATATATATTCCTGTACATAGACAATTTCCTCCCTTTATAAAGCTGAGATAATCAGCAATAATTAAGGAAGCTTTCAAGATTCCAGCATTAACCAAGCAACTATACACCAGCAATGCATCTCAGGCATGCAGTGTATTCCATTGGCCTTTGGCAGGTGAATGAAAAATCCCACATATCATAAAATATCTGCATTATCGGAATTTTGCTAATTTCGCAACAAACCATTTTCAGACGTCGCTGTGTAATGTTTGCTTAGAAAGGCCTATCCATGCATTTGGAGGGCCCTGCTCCTCTAGGGATCCATTTTAACAGAAACGACATTTCCCGAGCCATGGAAGTGATAATGCCTTCAGCTTCAGCGGAAAAGCAGAGTAATTCATTCATACAAACACACACCAGCCAGAAAGAACATGTGTGCACTGGGCTCCTCCGTACACGCCTCCGGGCACCATTCTCAGCAGCACCTGCAGCCTCACCAGGGCACTGTGAGCACATCCTCTCTTCTCTCCCAGCCCCCTCCACGTACACCTTCTTACCTCTCTTCCTCCTTGTGCTGCCTCCAGCCTTTTCAAGCTTAAACCCTAAAAGAAAAACACACATAAATCATTGTTGACAAAGAACTTACTTATAATTAATGCTACTGCTAATGCTACTGCAAAAATGTTAAAGTAATCACATAACTTATGTGAATCACATAATTCACATAAAAACCCTTCTGGATATAGATGAGTATCGAATACACATTCATAGTGTGTGGGGAGGTATATAAAGCAGGTCTTCAAAGGAGAGGCCAGTGCATTTCTTGATAAGGCTAAAGACCATACGTTAAACAGAAACAAGATGTATCTGCTTTGGTCAAGTTCTCCTGCCACTTGGTGAGACCCGACCTAGAGGGGTCCATTTGCACAGAGAGTGGCACACGCAGTCCGTGCCAGGTCAGCACGCTGCGCTCTCTCCTCTTTCACCTGCCGCATCTGGGGCCCAAATGTGGAGTGAGGTAGATACAAACAGCAGCCCTGAGACCGCAGAGGGTCTAGAAAATACACAGGACTTCAGTTTTAAAACAATTGATTCAAATATTCGGGGCTTACTCCCAGGAAAAAAGTTTTCCACCCTCCTAAATTGTAACTTTTCACAGTAAAAAAAAGAGAACCTATGAACTACGTAATATGCACTGCACTTAATTAAAAAGGAGAACAGTTAGTTACTCATGTTCTTAGTAAGGTAATCGCTAGGTGGGCCTGTGACCAGGGTGGGGGCCTGCAGAGATCTATTAATGCTCATGTACCCAGACATCCAGTGTCTTTATCTATCGTCACTGAATTAAAATTATAGAGTGATTTATTTCTCTAAACTCAACAGAAACTTCTATCATTTTCCATGTAGTAGTGTTGGATCTTAATTATAAATAGATACCTTACAATATTTTAATTCTACATTCCTCTTTTTTCTCACTTCTGTCCCCCACTTCTACTTCTCACCCTTTTGCCATCTTCCAATACATATTTAGTACATGTTTGAAATGAGCCAGTCATCAGGGATACATTGGGAATATAAAAATAACACTATAAAAGATAGACAGTGGGCAACATGAAAGTGGCTTGTGGGGGAGAATGCAAAGAATTACACTAGATTAAGTACTTGCACCTATTCTCTGTAAGGAAGGTAAAGACTGTGAACTATGTAATATACACTGCACTTATTTAAAAAGGAGAAGAGTTACTCTTGTTCTTAGTAGGGCAATTGCTAAATGGGCCTGTGACCCAGGGTGGGGGACTAGAGATCTGAACAGGTACTAAAAAACATGTTAAATAAATTAATAGCCTGTAAAATTTGGAAGGTCCTTATTACAGGCAAATGTGAAGACAGATCTTGAGGAAAATTAGGTCGGCTATGTACAGTTTTGTCTGATCACAAGAATACAGGGGCCAGTGTTGTCTGGGAGTGAAGATTTCATAGAGGATCTCAGAGATGACCACTGTGAAAGGCCACAGGGGCTGAGGGGGTAGAACAGAGAAAGGAGCTACTAAGTACTGTGACCCAGCCGAGTGCCTAGGTTACCACCATAGCACTAATACAATCCGTTCTTCAAAAACAATAATAGTGTAGTAGCTCCCATGCATTTCCAGGAAGATTAATAAGATAATATATGCATAGCACTCAGCAAAGATTCAAGCATAATTTATATTAAAATGCTACTTATCTTCCTTTGCCTCTCATTTCCTTAATTTTAGCATCACTAATACACATAGATAACATATTGATGCATAAGATCAATTTGAATGAAATATCTGTGGGTTTTGTCTTTTATTTGAAAAATACAAATCATGTAGACAAAACAAGAAACAATAATCATGTAGACAAAACAAGAAATTGATCAAGCAACTTTAAAATATTAAACATGCACATTTCTTTGTTCATTTCTTTGTGACAACCATCTAAAGCCTTATTTTCATAACATTTTTTTGGAGAAAATGGCTGTTATTTCTTCAAATGGTCTTCTTGTCTGTTTAATTTTGTAAAGTATTCTTTTCTATGTGCTTCATTTTCCATACATTCCATGTATTCTATGGTTACATCTTCAAATTCCTTGATCTTTTCTTCAATATTGTCTAATCTGTCATTAATCTCATTCCTTAAAATTTTTACTTCATAGTGTTATATTTTATTTTTCTCATCGTTTCATATTTTTGTATAAGTTCTTGAAATACTTATGATAATATTTTGAATGTCTTGTCCACAATTATATCTTCTATTCTTTCTAGATCTGTTCCTATTTACTGATTTTCTCCTAGTGATAAATCTCATTTTTTTCTTGGTGTTGAGTAATTTTGTTTACAAATGTAATGAACTATATTTAGTTTAGTGCTATATTATTTTGTATTCCCTTAAAGAAAATTAGAATTGGCTTCCGTAGACATTTTTCTGACTTGGACTGATTTGGCTAAAGCTTGGTTTTATTTATTTATTTATTTATTTATTTATCTTTTTTTTTTTTTTGCACATGTTTGCAATACAAAATTATTGAATTCACTGTGGGGAATAGAATCATGAACATGACATGTTAATTCGTGTGTGTGTGTGTGTGTGTGTGTGTGTGTGAAAGAGAGAAAGAGAGAGAGAGTGATTTATTTATTTGTCTTCTGTTCTTTTAAGACATGGTTTCATTATGCAGTTCAGGCTGGACTTGGACTCTCTTTGAAGCCCAGGCTGGCCTCAAACTTTCAGCAATCCTCCTGCCTCAGCCTCCTTAGTGCTGGAATTATAGGCTTGTGCCACTATGCGCAGCCAATGTTAATTCTTTTTTCATTGTCTTGCCCTCCCTTTCTCTCTCTCTCCCTCTCTCTCTCTCTCTCTCTCTCTCTCTCTCTCTCTATTTCTCTCTGGTTTTTGGTCTCCTTCTGTTTTGCAAAAGGTTTAGTTTAAGGATTTTGAAGGACATAAAGCTGAAATTGTTCTATAGTCAGTTCATCCCCGTTACTAAACTTGACCCTTCTGCATTCTTTCCTGAGTACACCATATACTCAAAATCCACTCCATTGGCTGATATGAAGCCACAAGATTCCCAGGCTGACAGAGGTCTATGAACACATCCACTTTCAGTTCTTCAGTAATTACTGTTCTCTAGCAGTTATTCTTTTCCTGGCCATGTGAAATTTCATGCTACTGTGTGGAGTTTTCTACGTAAATGAAAACTCCAGGGCCAAACAAGACTCAAAGAAAGGAACTCCTCCGACTTCTAGAGCTTTCTCTGTGCAATTTCTTCCTCTCTGGTAAATTGCCCTCAAATCCTAGTGGCATTGTTCTATTCCAGCTTCGAAGCCTGTCTCCTAACCTACAAGTCTGAAAGCTGGAGAAATTCTCCTTGATTCTCCCTGCATACAATGCTCTCAAAACCATTACCATGCAGACACTGGAGTGTTGCAATGTTCTCCTTATTTGTTTCCTTTCTTTCAGAGTCTATCATGTGCCCACGCCAGCTTGTCAGCATCTAGACATTGTGCCATGCATCTAGTCCCATGTTATAAGCACTATGGTCAAGGGGTAAGTCTTACAGACATTGTTCCTTTGTGAATGGAAACAGACAACAAGGAGTGTATTATTTTTTTCCAAGGGGGGAAATTTCCCCTTTCAAAATTAAATCATGCTATGTGTCATATTTAGTAGTAACAAAAAGGTAAAATTTAAAATTATGATTTCAGAGGCTAAATTGGGAGTTTATCCTCAGTAGAATTTCTTCGCATTCATACCAGTCAAAATGTTTAATGTGTAAATATGTCTGAGATGATGAAATAAGTAATTTGGGTAATTATTTGAACTTCTCCCTTCTTTTACCTATCAGTATTGTATTTTGTGTTCTCTGTGTCTCTGTCTCTGTCTCTGTCTTTGCCTCTGCCTCTCTCTCTCTCTCTCTCTCTCTCCCTCTCTCTCTCTCTCTCTCTCTCTATATATATATATATATATATATAGTGTGTGTGTGTATATATATATATACATAGAGTGTATATAGAGACAGTGTATATATGACTATATCTATACATATATGTATATATATATGTATATATATATATATAGAGAGAGAGAGAGAGAGAGAGAGAGAGATTATCTGGTATCTAGCTATCAGAAAGACTTAAAAACATGAGCAGTAAAATTATTCACACATATATATGTATATTTAACCAAATCAATCAATGCTTAAAGATAATATAGGTGACAAGGAGAAAGAACTTTTAAAATTGGAAGAGAATGAAGAGTGCAGGGAAGGGGAGTGTTAAAGGGTATATAAAAATAATCATGATGTGTTACTGTCATGTATCAAAGTAATCATTATGTCCTGAAAACATACTAATATAAGAAAAATAAATATTTTCTAAATTCTAATTGATTTGAAACCAACTTCTTTATTCTTTAACAGTGAGGATATATTATCTGTCCAGCAGGTTTGGGGTAAATCATAATTATAAATTATAAATACTCTGAGGGCTCTTGTTGAAGAGCAGGTATTTCCCTCACTATACATACTTTCTCATGAGAGATTATAAACTCTGCATTGATCAAAATTAATTACCTGAGACCAAAAAAAAGTGTTATACTTTGTAGGTAGAGAAAAAATTACCTTGAAGCAAAATGTTCTGCAGTGTGCTAAATTAAGAGGGCTTAGTAAGGCATTAAGAGGCAAAAGCTATTAGCTGAAAAATAGGATTTCCTACCACAGTCTCTCTTATACTAAGCCTTCTGAATGAATAGCCACAGTAACTGTTAGAATAAGAGGTCAATTCTGTCCAAAACTATGCATATAGGGAAAGATCTTCCACTTCCTAATGAGTAAAACGTCTTCCAAAATTATCTTGTGAAAAGTTCCCCTGCTTCCCTGTTTAAAAAAGCGATACATTATCCAGAATCTTTAGATTAGATGATTTATTTTTCTAATGTGGAAAAATACAAAAATATAGAATAGGCATTTTATTTCTACTGCTACAGGGATTTCTTTGGATAATTTTTCTTAAAATATAGAAATGCAACTCTATAAAATCATAATTATTATTAGTGATTCAAATAACATTGTAACTTTTGAACATTTTGCTTAGCTGTGGAGGCCCAGGAAAGAATTGAAGCTACTTTAATAACTTGTAATTCAATATCTATATTTGATAGAAAGGGCAGTTGATAGCCTGCAAACTTGATTCGTATCAAGTGACAATTTCAGAATTCATACTCTGGCCATTGGTCACAAATCTAGAACTATTTTGTTTAACCAAATTCTTCTGGTAGTTCTATCATTGTTTTAAAAGGTGTGTAACATTTGGAGCATTCTTTAACCATTTCATGCACCATATTCCACTGCTGCAAAATTGAAACATTTTAGAAATAAATGAGAGAACCTTTAGAAAGCGCATTACAGTGTCTATTTCACAGTTACAAGCGCTTGTAAGTAGTTCCATATGTTACTGTGGTTGACCTATGAAGATGAAAGACTGGTTACTGCAACAGTTTCAACAATGTCTATTTTTTGCAACATTGCCTGTGAACCAAACACTATTCTAAGCATTTTACCTGTCTTACAATAACCTTATTGTGAGTTTTAACAAAGTAGTTCTTCTACTGATTGGGCTGAGGCAAGAAATGAACTTCCTTCTACTCTGGTCTACTTTGTTTTTGAACTAGTTTTTGTTAAAAACAAAAAAAGACACACTGAAGTATCAGTTCTTGCCATTGTCAGTTCCACCTTGGATCAGTTCCACGAGCAACAGGAAGATCTGAGTGTGCACACAACACTGTTCTTTACTGTTGCATGTATTCTTAAATAGGAACATCATTTGGGGGAGAAAATCACCTTTAAAGGATAAAGGTAAGGCTCAGCTCCCAAGGGCTTGGCTTGCTACTCAAGGAAATGAAGGTGGGGAGAGGAGAGAATGTAGCATGCTGTAAAAGCTTTTGTAGAGCTTTAAAATGTAACATCTGTGCTGTGTTTACCCGTTAAGACAAGAAGACTGGATCTCTAGCAAGCTCTTGATAGGCATCTTCCTATACATCATGGTATCTCCATGAAACTACTCAAGAAGGTAAGAAAGTGCAACAAAGTTGAACACAACTACACGCTGTTGATCTTATTTGATCGCTAAACTCAAGTTTTAAAATGTGGACATTTACATTTTTCTGTCTGATTGCTGATCAGTTTTTTTAGTTAGTGTTGACTTTCATTTGCATTTTAATGGATATTTTATATATCTATATGGATTTTTAGACTTAGCCTTATTTAAGATTTGTCCTGTAAGTGATGATCTTGAAGAGTATGACTCATCATCGTAGTTTTACTGAAGTGAATTAGAAATACAGAAAGTTTCTCAAGGCTGCTTAACCTATTAAAAACTTGCAAGAGTTCACTCTTATGCATATTTCTTGTCTTCAAGTTAATTAACATAGCTTAAATATCTTTGTGATTCTCTATTTCTCTTTCAGCCATTAAATTGGATTTATTTGTCTTATACAATGTTGAAATTGTAAGTTACTGGGAGATTTTAAAAGCATATGTTTGAAAACTGCATGGAGTTCACCAGAATTTAGATTCAAATCTCTCTTGAGATAGACAAGCACACACTGTCAAAGTTATCAAACTAGTTTTTCTTACCTTTTTTCTAAGTTGATCATTCTAGTCACTTTTAAATGACTGCCCCATAATGTCTGCAACCTGTTCACTGCAAATTACATTATTTTTCACCTCGGTCTTTCACAATTGAAGATAAATCATTATTTTGAAACACTTCACTATCCTTCACTGTTATAGTTGGGTCTTTTTAAAATGAGAAACCCTTACCTATTGCCCCAAGTAATACTGTATCCACACCATGGCAAAATTATAAAGGTTACATATATGTATATAACTAAAATGTTTATGTTGAATGCTAACCAGATTCAGGTTTTACAGGAAGCACTTTACATGACTGATTCTTTTTCCCTTAAAATTACACTACATTATAGGTTACATCCTCAGTCCCTACTGGTGATAGGAAAATAGAGGTAGAAAGAGGTTGGTTAACTTGCATAAGCAGGTACAGCTCAAAGGAAGTAGCTTTGTATATTAAACCCAGAGAATCCTATTACAGAGCTCTTTTTGCAATCTTCCTCATACTAGCACATGCTACCTCCAAAACTATTACTTTTTCATATGTATCGAGATGGATATCTAATTCAAAACAGAGATACATTTGTTTCAAAAATGAATGACTAACACAGTACACTACTCAATATAATTCTAAACTTAAAGTTCAAAGAATCTTCTGAAAATGTATCATTTTTGCCTATCAAAGAAGTAAATGCAAGTTCATAAATTATTGATTTGGAATTCATTTAAGATATGAAGGTAACTGTGAAAAAACTGAGGCAAATGACATGGATTTCAAGGTCCTTGATTTCTTGGAAAAGAAATGTGAAATTCAACTGAAATATTTCCTGGGGCAGACAAAGATTAAAAGAAAATTAATATTACTGTATGCCCACAAATAATATTTCTTAGTTTGTGATTATCACTCCTCTGGGCTAAATAAAATACTAAACTAGAATTGCATTTCTACACCCCCAGTATTCTAGCAGTTCTGAGATTGGCATGTTGTCTACATTAAAATTCTTCTGCTCCAGAAACTTTGGTCCTCTTTTATTTTTATTTTTTTGTTCCGGGGTGGGGGGAGACTGAGAATTGAACTCGGGACCTTGCACTTGCAGGGCAGATGCTGTGCCACTAAGAGACATTCCCAACCCTGGTCCTCATATTTTAAGACATTCAATACAGAGAAATTTGTTCTGAAACTGGATCATTTCCAGTGTTTCTGATATTCACAGCTGGATAGTCATTTATGGTGCGGATGGCTCTGTGTTTCAGATACATAACAAATCAACAGCACAGAATTTCTACTGACACATTAGGGGTTATTACTTTACCAACCTTTAATTGATAACCTGATTCTTAAACCATGAGCTAAAAACAGTTTCAGAAAGCAGGTAACCTGGAACATTATTGAAAGGGGTATTGCTTTAGTGTTCAGTCACAGGTTGGTATACAAGTCTAAAGATGGGATTAACGCCTAATGTGTGACACACGACATCATGAAAGGTCATTATTGTACTATTTCTAAAACATTTCCTGTGTGATACTGAAGATGTTGAACTATATTATCTTGTGAACTGTCTCATATCTCTACTATGGAGCATGTAAGAGAAGAGAGGGGATGACTAATCCCATCTATCTATCTACCATCTATGTACCATCTTTGACCCCGTAGTTTTCTGCACCCCATGGCCCTCACCCTGTCAGGTCTCTCTGGATAGCACTCAGCCTGCCAGGCACTTTCCTACCACAGTGCTTAGACTGGATGCTTATCCTGTGAGGAACTCTGCACCTACACATCTGAATTGCCAGCACCACAGTTTCTCAATTCTTTCCTTACACCGCAAGTTCTCAGTGAAGCCTACTTTGATCGCCCTATTTAATATTATACTGTACTGCCTGCTGTTTCACACATCTTCCCACATACTGTATAAATTACTATTGTATATTATAGGTCTGCACATTATAATAGAAGTGCCACAAAGATGAGAATCTTTGTCATTTTCAAATTATTCCAATTTCTCAACAGTGCTTCATGCATGAGAGGTGCTAAATAGGTCATTCAGTTTTTGTTGAAGGAATAAAATACTTTAAACATCATATGTGTATCTAAAGGGTTCTACAAATTTGAACCATTTTATATCTGTAATAAAGTGATATTGACTTTGTCAAGTTAAATAAACATTTAATCCAATCAAAGTTAAATCAGTAATAATCTAAATTTTCATTTATGTTTTTAAGGGACTAATTTTTATCACATTATAGCTTTGTAGAAAGTGTGTCATTGTGCCTACAAATAATGGATAAGAAAACCATACAAAAATTGTTGATTTCAGATTACCTCTGAAATCCTGAAATCCTTGACTAGACAGTGTTCTCTCCTATCAAGATGGTGAGATTGTTTCAGAATTGAAACTAAATAAAATATGAAAAATTTAGAAATATAGCCTAATTCTACTCAAATAAACAGCATGGATTATAAGACTATATCATAGTACTTACATCCCATATTTAACTTTAAATCATGATTTAAAGTGAACATATTCAGTTCAGAAAGATGGAGTCTATATTATAAATTGCAAGTTTGTAAAACAAAAATTACATATGATTTTATGCAATAAATTCTAAATGACATTCAATAGGTTTCTGATAATGATACTGGTAAATGCTTTTTGCTGAATAGGTTTTCTTGGCAAAAATTTAAGAAAGGCTAAAATATGCTGCTATTTTCTTTTACCTGCTTGATGGACTGGAATGAGTCTCTATCTACTTTGAAACACTTCTTCCCACCTGGTAGTCTGCATTATAATGTACTTTCTTTTCCAAGAGTCACTCCTATTTGCATATGTCTATTCATCTACATTGGTCCATACCAACTGCACTGGTAGAGACTCCTTGTTCTGCTACCTCTATCCTACCCAGAATGCACGCCTCCTTGGACTTCTTAGGACACCCTTTCTACTGAGCCTGCAGGTTCTGTGACAAAACCCTATATTCTACCCACTTTGTTGCCTTCCTCACTGAAGAAAAGGAGAAAATGTACTTGCTTCCTGCATTTTAAAATAGAAGCTAACTCTTTGGAAATTGATCGAAAGGGAACCACTGTCACACCATACCAAAACAGGTCATATTTTACTCCACATTTACAGCTTCACAACATTGGGAATGGAACTCGGGCTTTGCACTGAACTACATTACTAATGTATACATGCAGATACATATTTAAATTTTGAATTTAAAATATATTATACATTTATATATTTATAAAACATGTATTTATGTACTTATATAAAATATTAATCTATTAACATTTATTTAAATGAATTAAAATATTAATCTATTGAAATGTATATACATTTAGATTTTGAGACAAAGTCTTGGTAAATTGCCCAGGCGGGCTTCAACATGCCCTCTTTTTGCCTCAGCCTCCCAGAGTCCTGGGACCACAGCGGCACTGCACCCCACCACAACCTGGCTGGTGTTTCCCACTATTAAACATCATGGCTGCTGCTTAAGCACATGACCTACTTACACATTTATAATCTGATGATTATATCATTATGTGGTTTTATATTTATAGTGATTGTGCCTACACACAAATACCATTTTATATCATTTCACTGAAAAGTAGTGCACTGGGTTCTTGCTTTCATTTACATGGCAAGCTAGCACAGAAAACATTTTTTTTTCCTGAATTAGAATATAGAGTGCAGTCTCAGGACACCACTGACTTCTGCTATGAATGGTAGGGGACAATGGGGGACAATTTTAGCTGTTTTTAGAATTCTTTTACGTTAACAAATTTTTTATATGGATATACTATTAGGTACTTGAGAAAAAGCCTGATAACATATTACAAGTCAATTAATACATACATAGATATGTATGTTTTATTTGGCTTTACAAAGCAACAAAATATTGGGGAATTCTCTTGATTACTTGCCTTTCAAATCTTGATAGTTATTTGAATATCATGATGTGCATATATTTTAAATGAAGTAGCTTGCATATTTATTTACTTCTTAGTCAAGGAGAAAAAAGTATCGTAGAAAGAACATGCTAAGATTACTAACCCCTGAGTCCCGTAGTTACATGCACATTTGTACGCAAGTTTTATTTTATGAAGAAAATGCATATTTTAGCTCTCAAGGTGATTTTAAACCAAAAATATTTGTCATCTTTTGTTCTTCAGTGCTCATAAAAAGACTATTTCTTCACTACTGAAGACAGAATGCAACAAAATTTCAAGACTGTTTGACATATGAAGCCCAACCCCAACCGTTCTGAAGTTGCCCTTGGTAAGGGGTAATGCTATGGCGTGGAGCTGGCTTGAGTGTTTCCCCTAAGGGTTCACATGTTCCAGGCTTGGTCACCGTGTGAAGATGTTGAGAGGAGATGGAATCTTTAAAAAGGAAGGCTCCTTGGGAGGCAGTGAGGTCCCTGGAACACAGCCCTTAAGTGAGATTAAAGTTCATTCCACAGAGTGAATTAGCTTTCCTGAGAGTGAGCTGTTGAGACACAGTGGCCTGTACCCTGAGTCTCTCTGGTTTCCTGCCTTGCTGTCTGACATCTCTCACACTGTGGACGTGTCACTGGAATGACATGTGTGAAACATTTCCAGAAGATAAACTGATGGGGTAGCCCAATATTGGACTTTCAGCTTCCAAAAGTATGAGATAAATAAGCTCTTTTTCTTTATAACTATCCAGATTCAGATATTCAAACTAATGTAGATGATTTTTTCATTATTGTTTACCTTTTAGTTTCTTTAGGTATATTATTTCCTATAAGCGAAAAGCTTCTAGGAAAACTATCACATCTCCAAACTTCCCCCAAAATCTCGTAAATGCCAACATATAATTTGTATACAAAAAGATTTGGATAATGTCAGGCACTTAAAATAGAGAACTTTAAGAGATACTTAATGTATTGGATTTGGGAACTCAAATGACTGCCATTCTTCAGATGAAACCATTGGTTCATACAGTTAAAATAATTTGTTAAAATACACATGATTAAGACCTTTGAATACTGGTTTTCCACTTCAAGTGCTACATTTCCCGAGAAGTATTTTAAAGTGCATAAGTGACACATTTTCAAACAGAACTCATTTTTTCTCAAAATTTTCTTCAAATTTTTATTGCTGATAATGACTTGGAGATGATGTTTGGACCTGTGTACTAACAAAAATGTTGACACGTTTTTTGGAGCTTTGCAAAGTGAATCTAAAATACTCATCCTAAAACTCTCAACACCTCCATCTCTGCCTGTCAGTTTCTCTCTCTATTTGCTTTTTATTCACCTAGGATTCTGACACCTATGGTTATCATAGGTTGATACAAAACCTCGATTTCTATTAAATGGATTTTTCTCATGTATTTGTTTATCTATTATTTGGCATATTAGCTATTACATATCATCAGATTATATAAGCTTGGTGGCAATAAATACCATGCCTGTCTTGTAAAACTACATGTAAGTAATTCGAAAACTGACTGTTAGATGATAAACAAATGCTGAAATGAACTGGGATGAAAAAGTCTCTAATTTTTATGAAATAGACATTAATTGTTAAATAAAGATGGCATTGATATAGTTTCTAATATTCATAGTTCAAAGTCATTCAGAAGAAAAGTGAAATGAAGACATTGGTTCCATTTTGTCATTTATCATGGGGGAACTGTATTCAAATCTGAGATTAAATTTATTTTTCAGAAAAGTTGCAAAACTTTGCTGGTCATTAAAAAAAATTTTAGCTTTGGAAGTTTGGGATTTTAAATTCATTTAAACAGTTAAATTTTAAAAGTTAATTTTAGCGTTTGAGGTTTATTGTCCAGCCAATAACAATACCAGATTTGGATTGATGAGTACAGGTTTTGCTTACATCAAATTAATGTCTCAATGGTTGCCCTTTAAAATTTTCCCTCATTTCTTCTCAGAACTTGCCAAAGCATTAAACAGTATGACAACATGCTATTTAACCTTCGCTCTAGATGCTTTATATAGTTAACAGTCATTATCTTGTATGGAAGCATAACTTTTAGTATTTCCATCTGTTTCCTACTTCTAAAAGTAGTATTCCTAATGTGCGATTATACTCTCCGAGCAACTGTACTGAAGTCTCTATAGTAAGGAAATAAATCAGACTGTGTCAAAATCCACTCTAGTGAACTTACTCTATTATATGTGTTTATTTCTGCCATTACTGATTTCTAGAAACAGCAAAACACAACAGATAAATAAATATCAGATTGCAATTCAGAAACGCAGTCTTAAATATTCATCTGATAGATCAGTGTTTGCCAATTTTGACAGATCAGTGTTGCATAATGTAATTTAGTGTCCTCTCAAACCCAAAGACCTTCAGCACTTTCATTCCCCTACAGCATCTACTCCTATTTAACTATATTTGCATCACAAATTTCTGGAAATGAGATTCCTCTAGGAACTCAATGAACATTAAGGAGAGAATGTTAAACTAATCGAGTATATCTTCATTCTCTTAATCTAGTAATAGTGTAACAACTTTTAAAAAGTCAGATGATGTTTTATATACATAATTTGGTATTGTTAGGTATTTCCACTCAGACTATTATTTTTATTTGCTATAGGAAAAAGGAACCAGTTAAACAAATTCCATTTCTACATTTGGCAAGGGCTAGACAAAATGGATGTATCAGTTGGAAAGATAGACCTTGAAATTCATTGTGGTATTAACTTCACTGATACCATTCCTTGATTTATCTGACTTGAAAGTATGTCCCTGGACAAATGAGGTACTGTTCATTAGAAAATAACAATCTAGCCAAGACTTTAAGGTCTAGCTATTGTCCATAGCAGAGAACTGGTCATAAAAAGGTATCCTTATTTAGTCTGAAAAATGTCAAATGACATTGTAGCTTTTCTGACAGTCCCATGTAAACGGGTAAGAAATTCTGAAACCCCTGACAGCTCCCTTCTTACCTACTCTCACTCCGCCCACCCAGGGTGCAGTTCATCCCAAAATAGAAGGACAAATCAAATGTCTTTATTAAGTCATGCCAGGTCAGTATATATGATCTGCTCCTAATAGTTAACCAATCAACCAGCCCTTCACCTTTATTTTCTGACTTATTCATTAAGCAAGTACATTTTGGTGCTTAGGATGAGACAAGATCAAACCTATGCACTGAGTCAAAACAGGAAAGGTATTTCTCACACTGCTTAGATTAAAATCTAATTAGCTCATGCCAATTATCTCATTTGTGAGGGGTTTAGAAATAAAGACTGCAGCTTTCAAAGACTGCATAGCTCCTTATTAAGATCCAAATTTGTATGATGCCAGTATTTGTTCCTCTCCACAGGAGCTCAAGGACGGTTACATACTTAAAACTGTTTTGTAAAATGCCTCTTTCTCATTTTTCTTTTCCACTATGCTCCAGTTATTCTTTTACTGTGAAGTAGACGACCTGTTTGAAAGAGTTAGACTTTTTACTTTGTCCTTTTCTGAGTCACCTTCAATTTTGGGATTTTTAATTGTTGTTTGACACCATAGGAATAATCTTGGCTGCAAAGGAGGCCAGGTGAATCCCCAAGGTTTACTGCTCTGTGCTTCATTTCTCTCCTGTCCCTAACTGTGAGACCATTTGGCAACAGTTGACTCAGAGCTGAAGATAATTAGATTTCTTCAGAATGGCACGGATTTTAAGGAGGAAAGAATGCAACATTTGTTTCAAAACCCAAATCTATCATTTGTAGGATGTGACCCATTTTGGTAACTCTGTAATGTTTTTTAAAATAGTTTACATGAGTAACGTCCTCAATAAAGTGATCTCATTATGCCTGACTTTTGAATTATTTCTAATATAATTCCTAAACATCCATTCCCATTAAAGGGACCCAGAGAAAACAACTCGATGGAAAAACATAAAATACTATAAATTGGGTATAAAATGCAAAGAGAATTTTAATTAAACTGGATGGATAATCTTTAATACAGTAATTGCACAGTTCATATAATTTCAGTTTTATAGATATAAGTACACTTAGCAGTTAGTATATAGAATAAATTAATACATGTATCAGTGTTTTCCTAACATTTTCATTCAGTCATGTTAATTAAGAAAGACATTCCAATGAGTTTTAAAATGATAACCATAAAGTTTTCAATGCAAAGTGAAAATTATTTACAATTTCTACAGATGGATGTACTACATAGTAATCTAAATTCAATGAAATTGTAAGATTTTTATTAATACATTAATGGAATTGTTCAAGAATTTTTTGCACATACCAGAACAATCAAATCATTGCACACTAATTTTTTATTATTCCTTATTCTATACATAACAATGCAGAAACCAAATCCATTGAAAAAATAAACATGGATCATTATCCTCTTTTCCAACGTTTGATGAAACAATCTACAATATCCAGGGAAAATTTTTCTTTTTGATAAAAATATGTGCACCTGTCTTTTGGTATGGAATTCAAAACCCTTGCTAACTTAGCTCAATTCCCACTTCTGATGTCATTTGTAATTAATATTATAATAATTAATGTTAATAGTACATCAATATAATTATATGCCATTAACATTATATTAATTCATAGAAAAATGTCAAACATTATATCCCTCTCTATGGTTCCTAAATACTCCACATTTTCCGGTACCTCCACATTCACAGCTCTGTGCTTGTTCCCATAGCAAATGCGTCCTTACACCATCTTTGCAATAAAAATCTTTAACAACCACAGAGCTCCCTTGTCACTTCTGGTGCTTTGTTAAATTTTCCAGAAACAAAGAATTCCTTTTCTCTTCACTTCCTTATTCCTTTGAGCACTGGATAATGTGCATCTCTTTCAAATTACTATGGCTTTAGCTTTATAAAAGCATATCCTTTTTTTTTTAACTTGCTGCACCAAACAGGCAAAAACGCCTTAATAAATGTATTTTCATGAGTTAAATTTAACCACCTTGATTTCTGCTGCTTTTACAATGTAGGTGAAATTCTGCCTTGTTACTTATTTCAACAAACTGTTTCCAAACACTAGTATTCTTAGTACCCAGTACCTTAGTACAACGGGTATGCTGTGCAAGCCGGTATTACAAAAAGAACTTTTCCTCTTCTGTCTCTTGACAGTTCATTCTTCTCTCAACAGATTCAAATTTGCTTGCCATAATGGCATAGTTTAAATATGGTCTCATCTCTCTAAAATATGGGACAGTAAAAGAACATAAAAGTAAAATGTATTTTTAATATATTCTGTTCCATTTTGAAGAAAGAAAAACTATCACTAGATTCATCACCAACTTGCTGTCCTCCCAACTCCCAGAAATGAGCCTTTAGGGGAAACATTTAGCCAAACGGGGGCCCAAATCTCGAGCACGTAAAATGTACAATGAGTCTTGCTAGTGCTTTTCTAGGGAAGATCAAATATGGTAAATGTTGTGAAATACAGCTGAACATTTTGGTATTTAATTATGATTTCTTTCCTCTAAATTTTAGGCCTACATGATCAGAAAGAATAGTCCCTTTCAAGGGAAGAATAAAAAGTATAGGTCCACTCAATTAGGATATTTCCAGGGAGGACTGCTATTTTATAATACTGTACTATCATTTGGAGCCAGCAAAAACTATAAGAAATGAGAAAAGGAATCAAGGTAAATGTAATCTGCTTAAATATAAGAAAATAAATTCTAAATATTTTTAAAGGCACTATTAAGTATCAAGAAAATATTTAATTCAAGTAAAAGAAAGAGTAATTACTGTGTAAGGAGCCTTCTTTATATTTTCAAAATGTATATTGGCTATTAATAATGATAATAATAAAATTAATAGTAATAATATCTATTAAGTGCATGTCATGAGCCAGGCACCAACATGCTAAATATATCACATTCTTTATCTTATGTGTCACATTATAGATTACAAATCATTATTATGATTATTATATCAAACATAGATGAAAGTACTAAACCTTTGCAAGATTATGATATCACATTCTTCTCCTCTTGTTCTGTTGCTTGAAACACAATTCATTATATCCTACTTATTTGAATGTAACTATTCATGTCATAGTCAGATATCAATTTCCATTTAGTAATATATTTTTCATAATATAAATGCAAATATTATTTGATCTCTTAGTTTACTACTCTAGAAAACATTGGTTATTTCTTGGATTTTTCTTTTCAAGATTCCCTTGTTATGTCTACATTAATTAATATGTTTTTAAAATGCCACAAAAATGAGATCAAATAATATTAATGAGTACTCATTATTTGGGAATCTGTGTATTTTTGTGTTTTTATTTTCTTTAGTGAAAGACATGACAAAAAACTGAAGCTACTGAAAATAAAGGTCTTTGTACAATAAGTAAAGAACTATAACTAAAATTTACCCTTGCATGGACAAATTTGCCAGAGTTTTATATGAGTTATTCGTGCCTTTGGGGTTAAAAGGATAGTTTATAATCTGCTTCATTTTCAGATATGGAGTCAGCTCAAAAGAAGGGACAAAATGAGCAGCTCTCCACAGTAATCCTTATAAGTGGAATAATATGCAAATATTACGTATAAAGTTAATTGTTTAACTTCTTTCAGTTGTTAGTAGAATATAAACTCTTTAAGATCAGGATTTTTTTTTCTATTATGTTTCACAGTGTAGCACAATATTAAACAAGTCCCTCAAATTCAGTAGGCAATTGGAGATGGAACAGAAAAGTCTGTCATCTTAGCATACATGGAATATTCGTAAAATATACATGAAATAATCAATTAATTTTAAAAAGGCTTATTTTGGTTCATAGTTGTGGAAGTTTCACTCCATGATCCTTGGTTCCCCTGGCTGCGAGCGATGCAGCACATCCTGGTGGGAAAATTGGTGGAGTCAAAATGCTTTCTCACAGCCAGGAAGCAGGACAGAAACACAGAGGAAGGGACAAGGATCCTGTAATCCTCTTCCAAGGCATGGCCCCCTCAACCGTCTTAAAGGTTTAACATCTCCCAGTAGTACCTTTTTTAAGAGAAGAAATCTTTACCACATGAATTTTTGGGGTACATTCCAGATTCCATATACATAGTTACGCTAGCAATGAATGGCACATTTTGTCAACATCAACATAAAGCAGAGATAAGCATGACAGCAATTTTGGCAATAGAATGAAACAGAACTTTCTGTAGCTTCTGGGAAAGATGAGTTTAATTCTCAATTCTCAATTCACCATAAGAGTGTTTCTCCTTGCTGAAAATTTCCTCAAACAAGTCTCAAAGCAACATAGTTACTTCATTCCCAGTCAGTGACAGCACGAAATACATCGTAAAATGGTCAAGGTAATATCAAGTACGGGGATCCACTAAGGAAGCACTGCATCTTGTCAGCCTGGAAGTTGGCCTTCTATTTCACATGAGTAAGCGCATTTCCTTGTTATTATGTAAGTTTGAACTGCGTCTTGTTATTTGCAGTTTAAAGTATCTGAGCTGATACACTCTTGCATAAGTCATTTAATCTCATAATATCTTTTTCATTTACAACATCAGCCCTAAGGATATTACAAGTTTATTACAAATATCTACTGAGTTGATGTTTATCACTGTACATTGTAATCTATAAACTGTAATTCTAAATTCATTATTTAGGCATATGAGCAAAAAGAAAAAAATAATCAGATTTATATCCATTCTTTCTAACAATCATCATGCTTGTGCAAACTAAAAGAAAAGATATGCCTGGGTAATATTTTTCATATAAAAGAATTAAAAATAAAAATTATAAATTTTTCTGGCAACTACCAATAATCTAACTGCATCTTTTGTGAAAATGGGCATTTCAAAACATTTCCTCATTTACTATACAAGATAGGGAGAATGTGTGAAAAATCATAAAAAATTATAATCATTAAGTAAAGATAAATATTTCATGTTAATTGTACAAACTTTTAAAATGTGTAAAGATTTATACCCATTTTAATTTTTGAAGAGAAATTATATTACATGTTTGTATGAGGACACAGGGTCTAACATTTAGGTTTGGGGACATAAAACCAAACTCTAGAGAACAGAGGAACTAACTAGCTCTGAAGAGAAACTGCTCTTTGGATGTGATACAGAAGGCAAGAACAAATGAAGGAGAACATCTCAGTAGTGGAAAAACTGAAGAGGTTAAGTATTTATTCAATGACATTTTGAAAGAAGTTGCTTCAGAGAATTTCCCAGTGGATACGTCAATTCTAATGTCAAGTTTGCATTTTATCTCCATAGTTTTGCAAATGCAGTCTTCTTTCAAGGAGCATCATGCTTATATTGTTTATTAAATTATCTT
Organism: Dolichotis patagonum; assembly: GCA_004027295.1. Taxonomy (NCBI): domain Eukaryota; kingdom Metazoa; phylum Chordata; class Mammalia; order Rodentia; family Caviidae; genus Dolichotis; species Dolichotis patagonum. Next base: position 3,169 of record PVJX010019614.1, on the reverse strand, counting down.
AATTTAGTTATGGGTAAATAATAATTATATGGTATGTTTTGAACTAAGACTCTCAAATTGTTTCTATTTATTGAATATAAGAATTCTCAGTATGACCTAATACTTTTTATTTGTCATTTAATTATTTATACTTAATACCTAATGCTTCTCAAACAAACCACATGAAGATACCAGTTTTAACAACACAATAATAGCTGGGAGAATTATTCATTAATATTACATGTTTAAGAAGGATTTCAAAGATAGTGAATCAAGAAAGAAAATTTTGAGAGCTAACAAAATGTTCAATTCTGAATCAACTGCTAACAGAGGGAAAAATAATGTTTTTAAAGGACCAGGACTAAACACTGTTGAAATGATCATTCACCAGCCTGAACAACTGCAAGAAATTTGACCCTATAGCGAAAAGAAATTACTGTTTCTGTTGGCAATTCAGCAGTGTTAGAGAAGTCCCTGTCACCCTGTCTACTTAGACTAATGAAGACATTTTTAGAAATCTATAATGCAGGCTTTATTGAAAAATAATAATTATCCTAAAGCATACCAACACATTTCATTAAAATATTAGCCATATCTTCTATAAATGTTCTTCAAAAAATCCTGTCTCATAAAATCATGCGAGGTAAAATTGGTTTATCTAAACTGAGATGTAGTCATATAAAACAGAACTATGATTGATGGACTCCTGATAAAATTATCATCTGTTGGAGTGTTCTGTGTTTTCTTTTCTTTTTTATTGTTTTTTTTCAATAGTTAGCCATCGACTTCTGATTGTATACTTTTGTCTATCTTACTGATAGAATTTTGGCTGTGCTGCTTTGATTTTTAACACAAAGTACAAACTTATCAATCATATTTTATATTCAAACAACTTAACTAGAAAGACATTCACTGTTCAGCAGAGGTTAGTAATCTCCAAAGCATTATCTGTAACTACTCATAATACCCAAAGTAAATACAGTACGCATCTGCTACACAGAGTACCTTGTGCCCATAAATGTGTATGTTTATATCTGTGTTTGTGCATATATAGAAAATTTTAATAAAACACAAATATCTCCTTAAAAATAATGCAAATGTTCCACCTTAAATACTTTTGATCAAAAAATCAAAGACACAAACAAACACCTTTCTTTTTTTTGCACAAACAAAGCCAAGACGTGGAAGGGTTACGGGAATTGATAAGAATAACAGAAATAGTACAAACCAAGTTAGAATGGGGCAGAAAGTGAAAGCGTCAGCAAGTGTGCTTGTTTTCCAAAGTAATATAAATTTGTTTCAAATTCCTTGACATTTTTCATTTTTCTCTTACAGTATACATCACTTTATATCAGTAAAACAAAATTTCTTATTTCTATAAGGGAAATAAGTTTGATGTTGAGAGAAAATGAGGAATTATAGAGAAGGACAAAAATTGTGATAGTGCAACCTAAATTCCTCAATACAAATGATGCTTCTGAGTTAGGGAAGGTAATAGTTCATATTACTCGAATATGGCTCAATTCTCCAATCCTCCAACCCGCCACTTAAGATCTGTATAAACTTGAGCGAACTACTCCAACTTTATAAGCTTTGATGTTCTCACTTACAAGATATGAAAAAGTGCACTTATTAAAAAGTTGTTCACAACCTACTATGTTAACTTTAGATATCCTAAAGCCTAGAGCAAAAGAGATTCATGAAATAAATGGAGAAAATTGTACTTTCTACATCTAGCAGGCTAGAAAACAGAGTAAATAGGTTGAGGACAATTCTGGGGAAAGCAGCTACAAAGTTATAATTGAATAAGAATAATACAAGGTTGGAAGTTGCCTTAGTTTTCATTAAATAATTCTCGGTAGGTTAGTGAAGATATCCATTCGCAACATGAAACTGTGGTAGCTGTTGCACAGAATACAGTGAATAGGTAAACAGGTTCAATTTATTCAGAAAGAATTTTAAGAAGAATTTTGTATGAAGCAAAATGGGAATGGGGATGTTATAACCAGGTGAGTTTTGCTAGAATGCTACCTTAGCCATGTATTTAATAGATTTTAATCATAAATGCTACATGAGATTCAATTTACTTCATAAATTATTTACACAGGGTTATCTCAAAGAGCTGGAATAAAAAGCAAAATTTATACAAATTCACAGACATGATGGTAATGATCTATTTTTGATTGAACAAAATGAAATAATATTTGTTTTACAGTTTCATACTCATTCTCAACCCAAATCTACCTAATCTACAGCTGGGCATCTCTATGAAATAACAACCAGAACCTTAGTAATTTTATTCTTGGAGCAAGTCGCAGGAACTATCTATATCCTTCAGCAAAGAGGAACCTTTCAAACTCATATGCCTTAAAGCGAAAACCAGAAAAAACTGCTGCTGATTTTGGTCTTATTGTTGTGACTGTGTAAATTCTAAATTACTTCCCCATCATGATAGCTTTTTTTTTTTCAATTTTCTAATGGCACTACCAATTCAGACTCTCAATTTTAAAAAATCAGTAGGGGAAGGATTCTGGAAAGATGGCAGAGAAGGGGCATCAGCAACAATGAATTCTAACAAGACACTAGTTACACTGGCAGAATTCATCTAGTGTAACTGTTTTGAAACTCTAGAGGTTATGGGGCTTTCAAATTCCAAGGGAATTTGGAGCCTGGAGAATTAACCACCATGATCAAAGGAACTCCCATTACACATTACAGTCAGAATTGCAGCAGTTCAACATAGGGACAGAGTCTTAAAATTCATCAGATAAAACCAAGTTAGAATTATAGCAGGGGTTTTCATACAAACTTCAAATGTCAGCAGTGAAGCTGTTCAATGTGCTCAAAGAAAATATCTTCCAACCTAGGCTAATATATCCCAAAAAACTATCTTTCAAATTTAAGAAGAAATAAATACATTCCACAACAAGGAACATTTTAAGAAATTAATGAAAAACACACTAGGGGTCCAAAATATACTCAAAGATAACTTAGACAAACACAACAAAGACAACAAGCTGGGTGGAATAAATAGATTAAACAAGGCAACTAGCTAAGCAAAGAGAGAAAAAATATAAGAGGCAACAATGAGAAAAAACCACAATGACAGAAATAAGTCAATACCTTTCAGTAATTACTCCCAATATAAATGTCCTCAACTCCCCAGTTAAGAGACACAGATTGGAAGACT
>PVJX010019613.1:0-34627 GCA_004027295.1 Dolichotis patagonum | reverse complement strand
CCCGTGCCCCGCCCGCCTCCTCCCTGGGTTACTTTGCTTTTCTTTCTTTTCTACTTCTGTTCTTTTTTTTCTTTTAGTTTTTCCTTTCTTTATTCTTTGTTTCTTCCTCTTCCTGCCTTTCTCTCTTTCCTGCGATTCTGAACCCACGCACCCCATCTCTAATGCTGCATCTTGGACGATGAGAAGAGACCGCCCCTAAGCGCCCTCCATGCACGGCCCAGCCCGGCTCCTCCACAGCTGGTCCGCGTGTCTCCCCTTGCCTTACCCACCCTCCTCCCGTGGGCAGGCTGCCGGGCATCTGGAGGGGAGCCTGGCTCTGTGTGTCTGTACATAGCGTCCACTCGCGTGTGAACAGCTCTGTGTGTGTGTGCGCGTGTGTGTGTGTGTGAGAGAGAGAGAGAGAGAGAGAGAGAGAGGTTCGGGGGGGGGACCGAGTGTGTGTCAAGAGGGCCCCTTTCACCCTTGTGTTGCTCCTCCTGGGTACCCGTTACACAGAAACAATGTCCTGTCCACGTCCTGTTTACTTGGAGAAGAAACTGAAGCTTTTTGTTGCCTTATCTAGCTCTGGCTGGGTTTCTGTTGGCTGTCGTTGTCATCTCCAGGTACCTAGTAAAACGGGCCACGTGGAACGCAGCGTGGCCCGTCCCTTCCCATCCCCACCCAGGAGGGAGGTTCCCTGCCCTCAGACTGACCCCCTGGTCGTGTCTCCTGGTGTCTTTCAAGTCCCCATATAACACCCCCGGTGTGTGCGGAACCATCTCTACTTCCAGCCCTGGAGCAAATCTGTCTCGTGTTGCCTTATAAAAAAGAAGCAGCTCATAATGAATGTTTAGCTTTGATGGGTTAAGTCCAATCATGGAGTAAGTCATAAAGAATAACAAACCTGGGACTGGTGTAGGAAAAGCAGTGGTCTGTTTAAACTGAGAGCAGGAGGAGGAGGAAAGGGGGAGAAGGAAGGGCTGAAATGACTTAAAAGTCTCCTCCTCCCAGGGGTCATTGGCCCAGTATGGGATGGGGGTAAGAAGGTGGAAAACCATATTCCTTGGTATTCTATTGATCCTTGTAATAGCATTTGTAAACTATGTGGGCAGAGGGAGATCATTTGTTTTCCTCCCATGGTGTTAATGTGTGCCTGAATCTATGCCCCTGAAATGTAAGAGTCCACCTATTCAAATACCGTGAGAATAGAAGTGATGGTTTGTTTAAGGTTCCGGGGTGCCACCCCTCACAGCACTCATGGCACCTGGCACACACATCCTTATGGGCTGGCCTGGCGAATCCAGGTGTGCTGCTTGGTCAGACAGAAGGCAGAATAAGAGGTTTCTATTGCTGCCCACTCCTTAAGGCAATGCAGAGAAAAGGGGGTCAGAAGGCACTTGCCTAATGACACTGTGCAAAGTGTGGATTACATAGTAAAGTCAATTTCATTGGTAGAAAAATGTGTATTTTAAGATTTCTCAGTGTAGCTATACTACACTGAGAGTTCAGCCTTGGGGGCATTAGTTTGTTTTAACCTTCCCCTAGGCATCCACAGGGAAGTGTAAAATTCTCTCAAGAGATGGGTTGCCTGTGTTGAAAGCCTCCAGGTTCCTTCTAGAACAAAATGATATTTTTTTTTTTGGTTGCTTGGGAGAAAGCCTGTAGCATTCTTCTAGAATACACAATAGGTCCCTTCCAGCACACCACACTCACTCTGTGCCCCCATCCGGTTGGTTTCATCCCCCTGAAAGAACAGTGCTCTCTACACTTACTCTGTTTCAAAGAGCTACTCAGCCTCAACCACAGCAGGCTTGGCTACCTTGAGATTGCAGAAAGTGTCATATTCCAGCTGACTCCGGAGAGGGCAGGGGGCGGGGTAGCAGCTGAGGACACCCTGCAGTGGCTAGCACCGTGGCCACTGAGGGCTTTTATCACAGGTGCCCACGCCCATGTCCATTTAAGTCTTTGGGGCCAGACGTTGCCTCCAAGGACTGATGCTGGCATGGAAAACCCAGGCAGGATAGCAACTGGCTGGGCTGCCATATTCCTTTGGGGATTCTCCATCTTTAGAAGAAGACAGCGACAACTTTGGAATCTTGCTGTGTCTTTACCCCATGCCCGGGCGGCAGCATCTCCTCACCTCTGTGCACAACATGGTGGACAGCACGTGGCTGCCGAGATCTTGGTGACTCTGGCAGCACACTTCAGCTGGGTCTCTTTCTCTCTCTGCTCCCCTCTCCCCCAATGCCAGCAACTTTCATAGCATTATCCGGGTACCATGCTCAAAGGGCAGCTCTTCTGTAAAATGCCATGCCTCGCAGCTTTACGAAACAAATATGTATTTCACGGAGAGAGAGAAGACTCGCTCTCTTTAAAAAAAAAATGGACTGGACAGGTGAATGCATGCATGCATGTGTTTCGAGTTGCTTCTCCAGAGAACGGAGGTGACAGCAGCTGTTACAATATGAATGAGTGAATGGATGAAGGCCTGGCTCAGCAGTAAAGCTTATGCCTCAGTAGAGGTTTCATGACAAAACTTCCAGAAGGGAAGCCCTTAGCTTTCGGGTTAACAAGAAAAGGCCCTTCCTGCTGGCCAAGGCAGAAAAAGAAAACAGAAAAATTACTGCATTGCCACTGACAAAATAGGATGCCAGAATTGCCCTTTCCCTTCTCCCAAGTTTTGGGGATCAAAACCAGAATAGGAAATCCAGTAATATTTCTGAGGTTGATACCCCATCTTTCAAAAAACTTTATCCTTACAGTGAAACTAGCAGGCAAGCAAACACCTGAAAAATCAAAAGTTACCAAAGAACAACAGCAAAACAAGAAAACCTAAAGATTTTTACTTCCTATTCTTATCCCTCTCTCCCTGTAACTGTGACATCCCTGCATTGCTCTGTTGCCTGTGTGTCAAAATAACTTGTGGATGTTGGAAACTATTTGAAAATGTATTGTGTGGAATGTAATAAAATGATATTTTTATACAAACATCTGGGGTTTTTTTTCTCTTTGCCCGTGAGAACAAAGTTGAAGTGTAGGCTTTGAACAAATTGATGTTTCCAGAGTTTACACGTTGCCTTCTGGGCTACAGGGCATTTCTGTGGGAGGTAGATGGGTTTTCTCCTGAAAGGCTGAATGCCAGCTCTTCTTTTTATTTTTGTTACTGCTTGTTAGGAGTTTCATCCAATTTGTGCAGCTGAGCCAACTTTGATGATCGGTGTGGGATTTTGTGAAAGTTGCTGGGTGCTAAATTGCTAAATGTGATTCTATGAAATTTCTCTTGATGGCAATTCCCCTGAGATTGGACTCTGCTTTTGAACGGCCCCAGAAGGAGTGGACCAGCTCTGCTGAATCACGGATTCGGCCCTACTGAGACAGTTCACTTCCTTTGGCAGAGCAGTAGCACATCTTACCCTCCCCTTCCAAATTATTACTGCCATGGGGATGTCAATTTCCAATTTATGAGTGATTTCCCATTGGGGGAAAAAATCAAACTTGTAGGATTCAGGGCTCAGATATTCTAGACTTCATTTTTAAACAGGTAATGAAAATAATTGTATGATTATTTGTGAACCTGGACTGTCAGGGTGGATCGTTTCATAACAGGAATACAGTATTCTAGAAAAACCTTGTGCCTGGGGCAACTTAGTCCAAAAGCCTGATCTGGTTTAATCAGTGTTTTTCTTTAGTCCTCCTCTTGGAATAGTTAGTGGTCTGGTTTTAGAAAATATTTTAATCAGAGGGAGCTTTGGGAAAAAAAATGCAGGAAATACAATCTCCTAATGGTTCAAGAGTTTTACATAGGAGCCAAGAACTGGTCACAAAAGCGTTTCCCACAACCCCACATCATGAGGTGTATCCAGAGTCTTCCATCGACCCAGGAGCTTTCCTCGGAGGACCGAGAGCCACCCTGGAAGGTTTCAAGGGGAGGCATATGCCCAGAAAACCCTAGTTCTGTCAGGGTCCTGCTGTTCTAGGTCTTACCCAAACTTCAGTCCAGTAAGGATTACTTCTTATAGCTGGAAAGCCTCTCCAACCGCTGCCGAGAGGAGATGAGTTTTCTGATCTCGCAGGAAGGTATTAGTACAGGTGGTTCTGGCTCGATGGCGTTATCTGTCCTCCATGGGAGAAGAGAATCAAACAGCCCTAGCTAGAACTTTAGAACAGTATTAGTTCCTTTGATGCCAAGCACGGTTATTCTTTTTGTCTAAACATTTGGCTTTCTTTACAACTATTCATTCACATTAGTAAAAGATGAAATGTGAACATCTCAAAAGTGTTTCTTTCAAGCAAAGATGAAGCTCAGTCCACATCTTCCTGAGCTGCACTAGAACCAAAGTTGCCAGACTGAATTAAATGAGCCATTATTCATGACCCATTAGCAGTACTGTTTTGGGGGCCACTTTTGGGACCAATGCCATCTTGACTGTAGCCCCAGGACTTATTTTAGGTATATTCTTTCTCCTCCCAAAGGGCAAAGACTGTATAACTCCAACCTTACACATTGAACTGTTAATGGTAAGCATTCCTTCGTGTGTTTCAAACTTAGCCCAAGCATAAATATTACAGAAATCATGTTTCCATGGATCATAAATCCCAGATGTCGAGGCCCAGTGTGGTCTGCTTGTGCTCCTACCTTGTCCTTTATGATGCTTTAAATGTGAGTTCTTGCTTCAACCACTGCCCTTCTAGCCCAGATACCCAAACTCCAGCCAAACCAGTGTGTTTGTTTTCCTTGCCTCTCTTCGCCACCTTGGCAGTTGTTTTGCACACACTATGGCCGTTCTGTAATCTGTGATGAAAAGAGCTTCATTCTGAAGTTGTGATTTGTCTGCATTGTGGGCTGCACATCTAAGCCAAGCTGCGGACCAGTAGGTGCGGGCTTATTTTTTCTCTTTAATTGTGCAGCGCTCCGGGGCTGTCACGGCTGCAATTTGCCTTTCATCCACTTCATTGATGGCCCAAAGAAAACACAAAACAAATCCAACCAGAGGGAAACAGGGGTGAGGAAACACCAGCTGATGGTCTTACATCAGCAGAGGGGGAATAGCTTATATAAATAAGCTGGGAGCCAGGAATACTGTAGGAGTTAATTAAGCCTAGCACAGATCAGGTGCCCCGGAGCGCCATGGAGGTCAGTTATAATCCTGCATCCTTAGGAGTCATCAGACCACAAGCCTCAGCCAGAGTGTGTTTGTACTGACTGTTCTGAGTTCCGTTTGGCCCCAAAATTAACTGGAAAAGATAGCAGATTTGAGAAGTGACCAAAAAGCAAAACCCCTTTTAGCATTAGATGAAGCAGTGGAGAACCTAGGAGCCTTTAGGGACAAGCAGAAGCCACTCCTCCCAAAGACCCATGGGTGGGAGACCAACAAACATCTCTCTGCGAAGTAAAGTAATTGTTCTTGGGCTTTTCTGAGATTGATCTCTGGTAGACAAAGAAATTCAAGTAAATTTCCATGGGCACTGGACCAAGAAATGAGAGGGACTCCTGGAAGGGTCAGCTACAGAGGCACTGTCAGCAGGGCTGGCTGTGGGGTGGGAAAGCATCTTTTCTTGGAGACACAGCCGGAGTGGTTGCTGATCTGAACGAAGCTGTTGAGAGGCCTTTGAGAATAATAACTAGCTGCGCTTCTCTTTCTTTGCAATTCACAACTTACATGGCTGCATTTTCAGAAATAATACAGATTTCAGAATAACATGATGATACAGGAAAGCAGAAGTCCACTTCCTTGTTGACCAAGTCCACTCTTCTCCCAAGAGGTAACACTGACAGGATTTGAGGCCTGGCTTCCAGGCCTTCTTTTATACATTTCCAGAGATACATGTTCCTGTCAAGTACGTGGTTGGGGTTAGCTGGGGTTCTGTTTGTTATACATAAATGGTATGGTAGTGTCTGTTCACTTAGATTGGACAGCTCGTGTCTTTTCATGACAACGTCTTGAGGATACTTCGGGACTCACCAGAAGACCTACCCAGCCCTTTTTAGCCATTGCATAGCACTCTGTATTGTGTGGATGTGCCATGGTTCACTAACTGCTCCCCGACTGGTGAGCATTTGGCTTGTGTCTAGTTTTGCTTGTGTATGCATTTGTTTTACCATGATAAACGATTTTGTAATGAACATCCTTGAAGTTGCCTGTTTAGGACCTATTTCAGATAGAATTTCTGGGTCAAACATCATCCCTGTTTTCATTTAAATAGGTGCAGCAAATGTGTGATGGAGGTCTTGTCCCCATTTTGGAGAGTAATAGAGACGTCCTGGGTTATAAGGTCCCTGGCCACCTCACACAAGCCACAGCGTCTCTGTGGCCATCATTTTCTCTAAAATGGGCCTAGAGCTTGAAGGGAAGACTTTGGCAGTCTACATGGAAGGGAATTTTGAACTCAGAAAGTGCTTCCCCTTTAGAGTTTGAGCTGCCGGCTTGCAGGGAACCTGGGCCTGGCTGTCCGTGGAAGCTACAGCAAAGGGGTTAATTCCACCCTTGGCTTCCGTGGACCATCTTGTTCTCCATGACTGATGAGTTCCACTTGGTTTGTCCAAACAGTGACTGTGCTATGCCTGGTTGTTATTTATTTATGTTTTCTCTTTAAAAATTCATGTCAAAAACATCCTTTAAGGTCAGTGCGCAGTTCCGTGCAGCAGGCACAGATGCCAAAAGAAAGTCTCAACTCCTCGGGGTCTTGGGACCCACTGCCCACGCTGGCCCTGAGGGGAGCAGACCTGGGCTGAAAGAGGCATCTGGCTTCCTTCCAAGGAGGGTCAGGCCCACTGGGACCAAAAGAAAGGCACTGGGCAGCCAGGCAATAAAGTTGTTGTCTAGTAGTGGGTTTATGTTTGTCAGCAAAGTTGCTGGCCCCACATTACTCCAGCCAGGAGTGGCAGGAGGGAAGAAGCAAAGAGGCCTGGCAGCCCAAAACACCCTTTCTATCACGAGCACTGTCCCAATCACTGTTGAGGGCTGAGATAAAGGACCTTATCATGTGCTGGGACTCTGGGTAGCAGCTACAGCCATCAGTGTGCTTCGTGGACTTTCTCTGGCCTGCCCAAAAATCTAGGGCTGCTGCCTCTTGGATGGGACTTGAGTGTCCAACTCAGGAGGAAAGGGGTGTGAGTGTGAGGCCTAAAGATGCTGGCCCATGTACACAATGCCTTGTTTCATATTCTCTGCGTAATGGTGCTCAACTGAGCCCTTGTAATGTCATTAACTTACATTCCCCCAAGAAAATGTTCTGGTCCAGAACTGGAACAATATTATATTAGACCTCAGCTTTCAACAGTAGTAATTTCTCTCGCCCCAGGACTCATTAGCAGGAGGCCTGGACTAGCGCTCCCTGGGACTTGTTAGAAGGCAATGAACGGAGAGTGGTGGCAGCTGTGAGCCAGAGGTGGCGCTGACCGAAGTCCAGCTCTCGGCTGGTCAGCTGGTTAGTGAAGCTTTGTTTTAGTACAAAGGACCTCTGTGTCCATTTGAGCTTCCTCACTACCCACAACGGCCTTGGAGAAGGGACATAAATATTTGAGGGGCTGGTGTACACCTCCCCGGTGCCTCTCTCAGGCGGTTCCAGCTGCTGGTTTAGAGGAGAAGACAGGATTCAAATCTCAGTGGGGGCCTCGTGGTGAGTGAGGAGTCTCAGGGCTCTCTCCTAAACCTCCTGCAGATTAACAGTGTGATCCCTGAAACAGTGGCATAGGAAGCCCTGGGCCCATAAGATCACCTTCACTTTCTGCCTCCTCAGTTCCAGACGAGGCCAGTCCCCACCCCTTCCCCAGAGGAAGCCCTATCTGTACCCCTATGCCTTCCCACTAGGTATGGCCTGTCATCAGCCTCCACCCTGTCCTTCCCGCACGCTCCCATCTCGATGCCCCCTTTCGGCTCCCCTCCACCGCCATTCCTGCCCTCCCTCCACCCGAGTTCTGCCAGACTCTGCTCTCAGATAACCGTGGGTCGGATTCCATCATACAAATGCTTAATTGGTCATTTACTCCAAGTTCAGGTGTTTGTACAGGAAAATAAACCTAAGGCAGCAGAACCACTCAGCCTCACTACAAACCTCAACCACCAGAAAGCTACCGGGGGCCATCTGCTCCTGACTGGGTAGAGAGAGGGGCCTATCTGATGCCCAGGAAAGCCTATCCCAGAGTCCTTCCTCGGTGCGTGTGGACAAGCCCAGCTTTTAAGTACAGTATAGCCAGTTCTCCTCGTGATCTGCATGGGAGCTTTTTCCAAGGATCTAGAAAACAAGAGGGCCAGGCTTCAAGAAGATGAAATTTTTCACAATGTAAATTGATAACTTTGAATTTACTCTTAACTCTTCACCTCTGCCCTCCAACTTGTGGAGTGGCACCAAACCGTTTCATCTGGATGGGGTTTCGGGCATGTGGGCCTCTTGGATATCGGTGCTGTAGAAAAAGAGAAATGTCCAGTCCACTGGGAAAAACTCCCTGATACAGAAACACAGAATTTTCCTCCTTACATCTCAGGAAAAAATAATACTGCAGACAGAGAGGACAACACTTTTTTCCTTGAAGTTTGCAGCATTTTTCCTATTTTTCTACCCTAAGAAAAAGTAACCAGCATCAAAAGCACAAAGAACCCATTTCTTGCTGACAACATCTGCTAGGGGCTTGGAAAATAGCTCTGGTTTTTTCAAAGACTTAGAGGTTTAAAAAATTCTGGAAATTCCTCCCGTTAGCAATGTTGAGTTTTCCAGCCCACGCCATTGTGAAGCCTCTCTTTACCGTGAGCCGCTTCTTTGCCTGCATGTTACTTATTTTCATATTGTTGGGGCTCTGTGGAGACCCTGGAGCCCCAGCTGCTCACCCACCCCCGCACTTGCATGTACTATTAGGTCATTTACAGTCTTTTTGTTTGCAGTCAGAATTTCCAAATCTTTTTAGTGCTTCCAGTTATTCAGCTAAAAAAATAGAAACCAATAAGCTCAAACTGGCCCAATAATCTCATACCAAGTGCCCTTTACTTTTCTTTCCTGCAACCCTATGAAAAACTCCAAAAAATATTTTCCATGACCTTGCATATATTCAACTGTTGCCCAAGAGATAAAAACCCATGATAAGGGATCTTTTGGTTTCTTCTGAGGCACTGAGTTTCTAAGCTCAAGCCAAACTCAGCAAGGGATGAACAGCTCTCAAGTAGCCCAACTTTCTGATGGAGGAGATTTGGCAAAGTTTCCATCAACAGCTGAACCCTTGGCTGCTCGTGGCAGCTGGGGACGAACAAACTGAATTAGGGAAATTAAGTGTGGTAGGGTGGGAAGACCTTGAGCCAGCACTAAATGTTAAACTGAATTAAGCATTTGGAGATGCCAAGAAATATATCCTCAGTCCTTCATTATTTCTGGTTTCCTGAGATCTTGGTGGTGTGTTTCCTGCCGGGATTGAAACAGAAAGGCTGAGAGATTTTCTGAAGGTTCCTCTCCTCTAAGTGGTCGGGTGATTTAGCTGGCGCAGGGGGCTCAAGAGCTTGGAATCAAATTCAACAAAGGCTCTAAGTGGCCAAAAGCTTATCCCAAATAAATCACAGGCCCCCAACAAGGTGTTGAAAATCTGTGGTTTGGTCTCAGTTTCACTGCTGGTGTTTTCAGCAACTTATTATGGTTTTCAAGCCTCCTTCCTCAGTTTCACCTTTGAAGTAGAAGCGATGACTCCTGGTACCTGTGGAAATGGATGATTGCAATGGTTTCCTCCGTGGAGAGGCCCTTTGATCCTTTCGGGACTGAGGAGCCCTGCGGCTGACCTTCCCATAGTCTTCTCTTTCCTTGAGAGGGGTGACTCCAGGGAGTGGTCACTTCCAAGAGCGCACTGAGACGGAGAGTGGGCAGTGGGGGTGACGGCTCTTCTGGTTAGAAGCCCCCTGTATACCTCAGCCACTGAGCCTTCCTCAGGGAGGCCCCCCTCATAGTCCGGTGCTTCTGCATAGATAACAGGACACGTCACTGGTGGCTTCTCAGGAGCACCCTAAGACTCAGAGACTCGGTGATTGTGGAGGCCCTCATCCTGGGGCACAGCTGAGACCAGAGGTCGACACCTCCCCTAACCTAGTGTTCCTCGGTGTCCTCTGCCACCTCCCTTCAGGGACAGTGACCCACTGAGCCATCCTGCGAATCTCCGGTACACATTGAGCATGGCAAACCTGGCCTCCTAACCGGCTACTCAGCTGGCATGGAAGGGGCTCCTAACAGGAAACAAGGCATGTCAGTATCCTGAAATGATCTGGGTGCAAGCGAGCCAGGGACAGACTGTTTTAAGTTAACTCAGCTGAAAGCAGCCAGCACTTTCAAGCCAGCGGCTCAGTCCCCTGCTATCCCGTGAGGCTCCTTCTATAATGCAGAAAGTGCACAGCACTGTCAAGGCGATGTACTCACGGTAGACCACAGCGTAACCAGGAGTAAAAGTGAAGGTTGTGAATTTTCCATGAGAAACTGCAGAAAAACAAACCAGTGCAGGAATGCTAACCCCAGAGGATCCTAATTTAGAAAAAGGAAGAAAATAAGGGTGAGAGGAAGGGTAAATAGTGCTGGGGGAGGTTACGGGAAAGACTGAGGGTACATTCCTGTTGGAACCTGAGTCACACTCCGTGGGGATTTCCCTGCTCAGGTGGGAGTGTCGTGGGTGTTCCCCAACCCGTGTGGCCTCCCAGCAGCAGGCAGGGCTCCAGGCCACTTGGGGAGAACATTGTTCCGGAGAAGAGGTTCCGCTTGTGAGGGGGCGTGGCTGCTCACCATTTGTGCCACTGCATTGCAAGCTACTGGAGAATACTTGACTCTTCTAGGGCAGAAGTTTCTGGAACAGTCCATGAATGTTTAATAGCTGGCCACTGTGTCTCACACTGAAAATTCAGGACAATGGGAGATGGGAGGAACCTTGAGTCATTCTTCACTGTGTCCCTCTCTGTCTCTTTGTCCTACAAAGAGAAGGAACACCTGGGGAAACAAGGAGACTCTTCCACTAAAAATTTCTGTTTCAGCGTGAAGGTGGCCCAGGTTTAAGATTTTGTTATTTGGAAGCAGAGCTTCTCTACCAGCCCCTTCTCATCTTCCCGAGCTCACCTCTTCCTCTCAACGTGCTAGCCTACGGCCACCGGCGGAGAAAAGGAGTCTGCAGGGCTCCCACTTTCGTGTAGATCAGACCAGAACACAAGATGTGTGATCAAGCAAAGCAATCTCTAAATTCCTTGGTGGGTTTGATACCAATGAATATAAGCCCAAACTCAGGAGACCCCTGTACTGCTGAAAAGGTTTGGGTGCCGTGTTGGAAGGCATCTCGTCTATCGGGCAGGGAAGGAGCTGGAATCCCCAAGCCCACCTCACAGCAGCCTTCATGCAGAAGGCCTGCTCCAGCCCCCTACGTGCTCCTTGCCAGCAGCGGCCAAGTCTCTTTTGCCCAGTCCTTCCCCTGGATTCCAGCAGCACAGAGTCCTCTCTAGAATGCATGAAAGTCTTGAGTCTTTGCTCCCCAGCCTCTCTGAAGGGCCCTGGTGGCCAACATCTGACCATCTTCATCTCCTTCACTGTGGTCCCTGGGCACCCAGTAAACCCTCTTCATGGGTCCCAGCCTGTGGGTTCTTTGCTGATTGGTTGGTGGAATCTGCTCTTTGAAAGACTATGTGGTTCAGCCTTCTTTTTCTAGGTGACACCTATTACAGAAAATGTGAAGCCCCAAACCTGAGATTCTTGCATCTTCACATTCAAAAACCCCACAAATTCCCAGAGAGGTGACAGAAGCAAACGACTAAGAAATACACATTTAGCCAGCTAGGGGCTAAGTTGGGGCAGACCCCAAGTATTGCTGGAACAGCGGCAGTGATGGGTCAAGTCCTGCCCACCTGAGACCCTGAATGCAGGCTTGGCCCTAATACAGCGTCCGCATCAGCATTCAGGCTGTACAGTCAGGCTGGTCCGAGAGTGAACCCACAGAAGGTTCCAGAAGAACATGGGGTCATGTGAGCACAAAGGTTTAAAGGGGGGGGAGTCATGTGGGTGTTCAGAGTTGCTTCCCATCTGGGTGCTTAGAAAGGTGGGGCTCACCCCACTCTGCCTAGCCCACCTCATCCTTGAAAATACACTCACCAACCACAGCAGGGCTTTGGAAGGCCTTTCCATGTTTTCCCCTATTTAAACAAAATTTGAAGTCCCTGTTTCCTTCTCCTGTTACACCCTGATATTCGTTCTCCCTGCCTGCTGGGCACGCTGCCCTTTCTATGCTGCAGGAAGGCTGCTTCATACTCTGCCTTGAGCTCCAAGTTCACCCTTCTTCCTGTCGCACGAGAGACCAGTACCTCCCCCTCCACAGCCTGGATTCCCTCTGCCACTGCCCTGCCTCACTTGCCAGAACTGTAGGACCCAGTGGAGGATCCAGAGTCCTTCCTGCCAGCACCCTGAAGACACGGGCAGTTTACCTATGGGCTCAGCAGAAAAGGAAAGTGGCCCATGATGGGCAAAGAGCTTTCGAGCGAGAAAGCTCTTAATCAAACACAGATATCAAGAATATGAGCGAGGGGACTGGAGAAAATTGCTATCAAAGTAAATTGCTTTTCGTACAAATGTTCCCTTTATTTGGGTTTTCCCCAGTGCACCATTCGTGCTTTAAGATTTGGTGAACAGATGCACTTTTGAGAATGTTGATTAACTTATCCTATTCTCAACCCCTTCCCACTCGCCCAAACTCTTGGGAGCAATGATTACACAAAAAAGCCAAGCCAAGCCACTGAAGTGTTCTTCCTCACCTTAAGTGGCCTTTGATTCTCCAGGTGCAGAGATCTCAGCTGCATCTGAGCTCTTGATTCCATAGAAACTTAAAAATGGGCCAGTTTTTGGAAGTCGTCTCATCCAGTCCTCTGCTTCCAGAGACATTTTATCTCCTGGGATAAAATGTTCTCGCAGTCATTACCATCCATTTATCCTTTTCCCTTTGAGATCAGTGCCACCTTCATCCCTCTGCAGCCCAGGATCAATAGCGTCCTAAACCTGCTTTCTGGAGGGTGTGCGATGGCACTCTAGCCTTCAAGAACTTGTCACATCCTTGGCAGAGACCAAATCCTTAAAACAAAGAACAGGATCTGGCCAGAAGTCACTGGCAGGAGCCCTGCACTTCTTGTTCAAATCTGAGTCACACATTCTTAGCCAGTGTTCTGCGTTTTTTAACCGTTTAGACGTGCAGACATATGAGCATCCCATCAGAGTGGCTGATTGTCAGAATTGTGACAGTTCTCCTCCATGTTCTTTTCTTTCCTAAATTAAAAGAACTTTGACAAGCTCACTTGATCCCTGTGACAGACACCACCTGCCTCGTGTTGAGTAACATTCAAGTCTTCATTCCAAACAAACAGCCTGTTTTGGAGGAGCCTGGAGAAGAGCTCCAGAGATGGGCACAGAGGTGGGAAAGCTGGCATGAGCTGCAGGTGCCAGTTCTGTGCTGTAAACACAACAGGCATGGGCTGGAGCCACATGGCATTGACCTTTTCAAGCGAGCCCTTGGCAAGTAGTTCTGTGTGTTCTTTCCCAGAGGCTGGGCTGATGGGAATGTGCTTTAGCACTTTGACCAAGAATAAAGTCCTGTACTGTGACTTAAACCACCAGTGTCAGAAAAAGACTGAATTTGAAGTATGATAGTGATGGATCGATCCTTAGTTCTGTTCATGGCCAAGTAGAACTTTCCAGAAGCATAGTGCTAAGGAACAATGCAATGTGCTCAGGGTAGTCTAGGCTTCTTTGCTTCCCCTCATTGTTTCTTTGGCTATTGAGACATTGAGTGCTGTCTTCAAGCCTGGGCATCAGACTTGGGCTGTCAAGGACTGTGTATATTCTCTGGGGCTACCTCGAGTGGGCAGCTTGGAAGGTCATAACTATCTTGAGAAATAGAAAGAAATGATAAGACCCTGCTCTTCACATATCTAACTCTCTTTTGCAATGTTTTACTATTTTTGACAGTGAATTCATTGGCCCTGATTTCTGTAAGATGGACAGTATTGTGAAGAGAAAGACCTGTATTACTCACCCTCAAAAAATTATCATAAAAGAAGCAAAAGATAAGCAATGATTAGACTGGGGGGGGACTCAGAATGAATTAACTTAGCCCTGTTTGTTTCTGGGCTCATCAGAATGGAGGCCCACGTTTGAAAAAGCTACTAGGAAAAACAGACTGCTGGTGGATGGGAGTTGAGAGATGTCACAGGTGTGTGACGGTGCATGGCCACTGGGGTACTCAGTCCGGTTCTACTCAGAATGATGAAGCATGACTTCCTTAAATTAGCAATCATTTATTCAAAATCCAGAGGGCAGATTTCCATACTTTATGTCCACTTAGATGTGTGCACATGACATGCAGTGGGTGTCATCGTAATGGCTACTGATGACACACAGAAGATGCCACTGAGGGTGCCACAGGTAAACGCAAACCTATATTGGTAATGAGTGACAGTTATTTTAAGGGTACATGTGATAGAGTCTACTTTGCACTAAACCCAGTCTTTCTTATTATTTGTTTTTCCTGTTGTTGTTGGAAGTAAAGACAAGTAGCATTCAGGAGAAATGATTCACTAATGCATAACGAGTGGAGCTAGAGGTGGAGATGATTCTCTTGCTGCCTGTCTTAATGAGAAATCACTCTTTAAAAGGCTGTATCTGTTCCTTTTCGTTATAATGATAGAACTTGTTACAACTTGGTTTGTTTGTTTTCCTTACAGTGAACATCCCAGAAACACACGGGAGAGAGGGCTATGGAGATGACATTGATGGTAAGTATTGCTATGCTGAGCAGCTAACTGTGGGATTCAAGTTTGGTTATAAAGATATCGGCAAAAACAATGTCCAGGGTATTGGTGGGGCCAGAATTTAGGACTCTCAATCCGAGACAAAAATGGAGAATCCAGAGAAGTTGAACAGATCATCCATTGTTTTGACAAGGTCAGATGTAGACATTTAGAACATTGGTTGAGTCCTCTCTGACTAATCTGAAACAGGTCTCCTATTCTGAGTCACTTTCTACATCAGTGGCCTTCAAATATGGAAAAATCTTTGGCAGTGAAAGCCAAGCTCCTGGTGGAATCCTGTGGCCTCCTCCTGAAACGGGCCTTGGTGAATGAGTGTGGACGTGGACCCTCTCGCCAGCCTGCCCCCACCTGGGTCACACTATCTAGCACTAAATCTCGCTTATTAAAGGCTCAGTCATCTTTTTCACACTGCACATCTCCTATTTTCATACTTATTCCAAGCTCTATTCCTGCACTTTTAAGCGTGCAAATCTCAGGAGGCTGAAACAGCTGTCTTAACTGGAGGGCGATGCACAATCTCCTGCCCTCTCAGACTAGTGCAGGTCTCCCTGGCTTCCCTGAGCACCATGCTGGTGTCCACAGCCTCACCAGCAGGCTTCCACTCAGGGCACAACTTCAGACTAACACCGATGCCTCCAAGAGGAGCAGTTCAGAGGCTGGCCGTAATCAAAACCTTCGAGTGTAGCCATAGAAACCAGAGCGATGGGCCCAAAGGATGCCTCGTTAATGGGCTGAGGCTTCCCCTGCCAAACCCTGCCCACCTCGCCTTCTATGGGCACGAGCGTGCCTGACCTACACCCGGAGGCTGTGACAGGGCAAGCTACAGCAGCACTTGTTGAAACAGAGATGCAAACAGCACCTGAAGAGCCTGACTCGCGTCCCTGCCTTAACTGCTTACTCCCTCTGTGCCAGGACCGAGGCACCTCGCTGCTTTACACCTCCAGTTCCTCGCCCACTATAAACATGATAGCATCACCTGGCCTCCTTCATGGGCTTCTTGGGGATCCCAAGGACACAAGCCCTGGGCCCAGTCATGACTTGGTCATGTGCTGTGGAAATGTAAGGACATTGGCTTTCTAGGATCTCCATAACAGTCCCACAAACTCAAGAGGTCCACTCTCAAGACTCTGGAGGCCAGAAATCCAAGATCAAGGTGTGGATGCATTGGTCCCCTCGGAGGGCTAAGAGGAAAGTGTCCGTCCGAAGCCTCTCTCGGGCTGCACACGGCTATGTTCCTGTTCCAGGCATGTCTGTGTCTAAATTTACCTTCCAATGAGGATACCAGTCCTGCTGGATGAGCGCCCGCCCCCATGGCCTCGTTTTAACATGACTTCCCCTGTAAAGACCCTGCCACACAGTAAAGTGATGCTCTGAGGCAGTGTTGGGGGTGACATGTATGGCAGAGGGCAGTTTAACCTGAAAGAATAAGGTTTGTATGTCACAGGCGACGGTCTCCTAGCTTCAGAAAGTCTGCTCTTTGTGTGGGCAACTCGGGAAGCCTGCTGCGTGGAAACAGCCCTAGCCGCCACCCTGACTTACCTTGCAGCAGTTGAGAGTGAGGCATGAGGGGCAAGTATAGAAGGATGGCTGGCGCGCAGGCCATGGTCACACGGGCTCCACAGGTACCCGAGGCTCTGTTACCGTCTATCGGCCCCCTTGCATCGTTAGCCACCCAATGAGACAGACTCCCCTGGTAACGAGCCTGCCTAGTGTGCACCAGGCCCTGGGTTTGACCCTCAGCTCCACCCGTACAATCTGTGGTCACCTACCTGATGCAAGCCACATTGCCAAACTGCAAATGTTTGGCAATTATCATCTGCCAGCCACTGAGCACTTGAGAAATAATTCACTTAAGTCCCTGAACACCACAGGGAGGGCAGTTTTATGAATCCTCCCCCCTTGTTTTACAGATGGGAGAACCTAGGCAGACTTAACTTGCCCAAAACGACAGTGTTAGGACATAGCCAAGCTGGACGTGGAAGCCAGACAGGCTGGCCCCTGGGTTCCTGCTGCTTGCTTCTATGCCTCCGGGGCTGGGGTCCTCAGTCATTTCCCTTTGAAATAAGCAATGCATGCAAACTCTGATATTTTTTTGCCACAGATGATTACGAGGTGGACTGGAGCAACTCCTCCTCCCAAACCTCAGGGGCCGGAGACTCGACAGACAAAGAGAAGAGCTGGCTCTACACGCTGGACCCCATCCTCATCACCATCATTGCCATGAGCTCGCTGGGGGTCCTCCTAGGGGCCACCTGTGCGGGGCTCTTGCTCTACTGCACCTGCTCCTACTCCGGCCTCAGCTCCCGCAGCTGCACCACACTGGAAAACTACAACTTCGAGCTCTACGATGGCCTCAAGCACAAGGTCAAGATGAACCACCAGAAGTGCTGCTCGGAGGCCTGATGGATTGTACCCGGATTGCGCCTGACGTTTCATTCCAGCAAGAGGGGCTGGTGAAGATTACATTTTTTCCCCTTTGGAAACTGAATGCCATAATCTCGATCAAACCGATCCAGAGTGAAGGAAGGTATGGACAGGACAGACAAGCGAGTCGCAGGAGGGAGGGAGATGCAGCTGTGGAGGGGTCCATAGCCCACCTAGGACTGCGGTGGCTGAGTCCTTGCAAAACAGGGCCAGGTTCTCTGCTGGGACAAAAATGGGAGCCCATCTCTTCATAGTCACAGTTCTGTTTTGTTTGTGAGTTTGTTATTCTTATTAATTATATTTCATTTCTCTGGTCTGTGAGCAACTCAAAGAGGCAGAAGAATGACTTCAGAGGAGCAGTGATCAATGGATACTCTCTGCTTTCTCTTTCTAATCAACACTTGAAAAGCAAAGGGTCTTTTCAGCCTTTCCATCTTTAGAAATAAAACTTCAAGAAAGCCGTCCAGCTTATCCCTTCCTCTGATGGTCTTAGGGTTTAAGGGATTTGCTGTGGTGCGGATCCTGCCGGCCACCCCGACAAGCTGCCATTTCCAGTCCTAGCATCTAAGTAGGATGTTGTTGCCTTTAACTTTTTTTATCCAGGGGAAAATTGCCATTTTAGGGTCAGCCTGAGCAGTTCTTTCTTATGTAGGGAATTAAGAGGAACAAGAAAGGAAACTTCACACTTCCAAACCCATAGATGCACCTCCACGTTAGAAGTAGACAAGCCTTAAAGTGCTTTGCGAATAGGAGCCATTCGATAATCTGGACCCAGAACTTGTGGCTGGGAGGGTCCCTTGCAGGGCCTCTGCTGGTGGTTTTGCCTTTTCTTTTCCCTTGTCCTTGTTCTTCTAAAGTCTATACATATTTACACGTGTGTACAGCACACACACTCTCACGCACACATATTTTTTAGGTCTCTAAGTACCAGGACATAGAGGGGTTTGACATCGTCAGAGGCTGGTGAGAAAAGACGCTCTTGATGTGCTTTCTCCGTCAGTGGGATGTGCTGGCTGGTGAAAAGAACAGCCGGAAAAGCACGGGAGAGATACCCGAGCTTTATGATCGTAGCTGGCAAAGCCTGAGCAGTATGGACAGAGACAGCTGATTTCTCCTTTGGGTGATAGCCACCCGCCACTCTGGCTCTTGGGGAGAATCAAGGCTCAGATGTGCAATAGATGATTCTAACTAGAAGTCTGTAAATACTGAGGACGAGGCAGCTCACCACACTGCTTCAGCCCCAGAGAGGCTTAGATTCTTATTCACGTATGTATGTAACCCCACCACACACACACACACCCACGCACACATCAATTTGTTTTTATTAAGTGCCTTGAAAAAAAATGAAGAAAAATGTGCTTTCCCTCTATGTAGAAATCATGAATATCTTAAAAGTTAAGGCATCCCTCCTTCCCTCACTTCAATGGCTCCATTCTCAGCTCCCTCGACCCACCGCTGATCCTATTAGCAGAATGCGCCCTGCTCCCCGACAGGTAGACGAGGCTCAGCCACTCCACTGAGGGAGGCGTCGGGACTAGAACGGAACTGTGTGAAGGATAAGATTGTCCACGTCAAGGCCCAGCTCTTGATGTCGTATTAATGCCTAAGAACCGCCTGCATGCTGGAAACACCTGAAAACCCAAGCAGGACGTCCAGCCTGCTGCATATCCATGGCAAACTGTCAGACCATTTTTGCTGCTACGGTCACCCGCAATTCCATTTGTCTCACACCCAGGTGCAAGGGACAAGGTGAACGGCACTGGCTAGCTCCTTTACTTGTTAACTTATGACACTGCTAGTTCAAATGGTAACGTCACAGTGTTTCGTGTGCAGAGAGGGAGAATTCACGCCGACAGCTATTTATTCACGTGTGTGTGTCTTTGCGCGCCTTGGAGTTCTCTGTGTCTGCTGTGTCTGTGAATGGTCACGTGGGACTCAGTGGTGGTATTGTGACTTTGACCTAGGGACCGAGTGCAGCTTCGGCTCTCAGCACTCATTGGCACAGTGGTAGATAGAGGTGAAAAGTAAAGCTGTCAAGCCCCAAGGGCTTGGTGTTAGACGCCCTGTGAGCTGGGCACGCAGTAGAAGCAAGTTTTAATGAGCTCGCCCTCCTCTTTCCCCTCCCATGCAGCTTAGTGTTCAGAAAGCTGGGAAGCTCCAGAAATTTCCAGAAGAAAAGTTCCAAACCCCATCGGGGGGTCCTGACCCTCTCAGGCCCAGTGGACCATTTTATTATAATTCCCCAAAGACCATCCCTGTCTCAGGCCTGAAATTCACCTCTAAGTTATTACAGCCAAGCCTGCATCTCTTCAGAAGTCCTACATCCATGTTCACCACTGGCTGATTTGAGGCCCTGAGTGAGCCCTGCGTACCGAGCTGTAGGCAGGGTAGATACCTCACCAAAGCTGGAGGCTGGGTCCACTTCTGACTTGGCCAGGAGACACCTTGGTGCATTTATTATCTTTTCTGCAGGTAGGCAAGCTGACCCGTCTCCTTGAATTGTTCCCTTTGCAAAACTCAACTCACAGTATTGATCTCCTTTTTGCCTTGTACTCGATGACGCATTACCTCCACGCTCTCTGGGACCAGGCAGTCAAACAGGGCCACAGGGTTGCTGTCTCTCTTTGGTGGGGTTGGGGAGTTGCCAGGGATGAGGGTCCAAGGAATGAGCATGAATGACAGACAAGGAAACAAGGGAAAAAGTTAAACTCACCCAGAAAGTTAGCTTTTCCAGGGTTCGCAGTTCAACCATTTGCTGGCTGAGCCAGATCATGGGAACTTGAGAGCTTTTACTGTGATTCTTCAATGTAAAAAAGAAATAACAATGTCAAACTGTGTTTATATGATTTGTATAAAGCCTTTTTAAGATTACTATTTAAATAAACACTATACCAGAAATATTCTTCTGTGCTGCCTTTATTGGAGACAAAGAGGCTTGGAGCTCAGGTGACCAGGCCATCCCTGGGTCCTGGAGCTTTCCTGGACCTTAGCAGCGAAAGTCTTACCCATGTCCTGGGAAGTACCTTGTCTTAATCAGCTTGGCCCCTCTGTGGAGAGAGAGAGTAAGTCATCCATTTGTCCTGTTATTCCTGTTAGGGCACCAGCCCCTTCACTGAGGTCAGTGCTAGCCTTGCGGCCTGATCTAGACCTAATAGCCTCCCAAGGGCTCAGCCTCCTACTCTGTTGAAATCAAAGTCAGGGGTTCAACCCACGAATCTGGGAAAGAAACATCCTTCAACCCAGGCAAACTAAGGTGATCGGCCATGCTCTTGGGACACTTTCTCAACATTGGACTGAGTGGGGTGTGTTGGCTTTTTATAAAATAAAGATATTATGGAGATGGGTGATGGACCATCTGGGCAGTAGGCTACCATGAGTCTTGCCTGGTAGACACCAGAAGCTGCAATTCTACAAACACTTCTCCCTGGACACTGCCACTTCCTGCGATTTTAAAAGCTCTGCCGCTTCCTTTCTGTCCAAAGTCTCGATTACCAGTGTCTCTGGTGATTCCAGCTGCTATGACACTGCTTCTGGAAATGTGGTCCTGGTCATTGGTGAACTTGTCAAAGATGCATGTTCTTGGGCCCCATGCCAAATGTACCCAAGCAGAAACTGGGTGGGCCAGGCCCAGGGGCTGTGTCTCTGTATGGCCACAGGCAAATGCAGGCGCTAGGCCGAGGATCTTCTACTTGTTAGTTATTGGATGCAAAGCAACCAGATCCTGGCCAGTGAGCACCAAAGGAAGCCAGGCATATTCCCTAGTGTTAAGTTCCCAGGCAAGGAAAAGGATGACAGAGAAACTTTATTGTTAACCCCCTCCCCAAAGAAGCTATGAACCAGAGCTGAATTTGCCCCATTCTGGGGCTCTGTTCACCCCCACCGGAAGGAGATTTGGATCCATCATTTATTAAAGAAATGTCTTTGAGAACTTCCTGATTTTACATTCCAGGCAGGGGATGGAAAGGAAACAGCCCGACAGGTAAAATAAGGACTGGTTTTGGGGTCAATTAAGAGTGACTCTAACAGAAAAGTAATCAGGGATGGCACAAGCCCATGGTGTCTCAGGAAGCTGAGGCAGGACAATTGCTTTAGCCCAAGATTAAAAGCCATCCTGGGTAACATAGTGAGACATCTAGCTAAAGAAAAGAAAAAAAAATACCAGGATCACACCCTGTGATTGGGTGATTGGAAATAACCTTTCTCATGGGACTCTGGGTAAACAAAAAGCTACAAGGATGAGGAAGAATGAGCAGCACAAAAGGCCCAGGAAAGCTCTGCAAGCTGGGGGAATGAAACATGAAGACCCTGCGGTGGCATGGTTCGTTCCTAGGAGCACAAAGTAGCTATGGGGTTCGCGGTTGCCCCGAGAGGAACAAGAGCTACGTGGATGCCGGGCGGGGCCAAGCCAAGGCCCCCAGGGTCACAGAGAGGGGATGCTTGTGCTCTGTGCCACCCCTCAGCGTCCTAACGTACACACGGGCAGCCCCGCCCACCCCTTCCCGAAGGCCACGGGCCAGCTCGGTCACCGCCCTCCTGGCTCCCCAGCTCTCAGGAGGTGCCTGCATCTAGGGGAGCAGTGACCCCCACAGGAAGAACAGAGGTTACAATGAAAGCTCAGTCCTTCTGTCCTTTGTTTGAGCTCTGGGGTATTTTTAAAGCTCTAAGAAACTAATACTATCTCCTGGTCCCTGGCCATCCAGTGTTTACATAAGATTTTTTTTTCTTATCTGCATCCTCCCGGAAATGTTTACATGACCCTCAGGGGAGGCAGGCAGGCCAGTGCAACGCAGCTGGACCGGCCCATCCTTGAGGAAAACAGGACCCATCTGGCTGCCCGGGCTGCCTCTGCCCTGCTACGACTTTGGTGGTGAGGATGGAGCGGGAGGACCCTGGCAAAGTGGCGAGATGACTCTTCCTGTCCTCACAGCTCTGGCCTCTCCTCCCAGGCTGAGCTGTCTTCCTCTGAGGGATGAGGTGTGAGGTAGGGTGGGGGACATGGTGGTCAGAGCAGGAAATGCCACCTGCTGTGGGTCCTGAGAGCTGCACCTGGAGACTTGGATGCCAGATCAGCCAGCAGCTCCTACAGGGCCCTAAGAGCCCATGGCCACCCAAGGGTGAGCTAGGGCGGGGCTGCCCCCTTCCCTCTCCTTGAATTCCTGAGCCGCCCAGGGCAGATCCTCCTCATTCCTGAGTCTCTTCAGTGAGGCTGAGGGCAGGCTCCTAGCGGAAGACACACCTTCCAAGTCTCCCAGGAGGACGACTGAGCTCTCCACAGCAGCCCTGAGCACATTGTTCCTGCAGCTGGTCCAGAGTCGCACACCTGTTTCCTCTCCCTTCCCTGCCAGAAAATCCCACAGGTGGGGGGGGGGGTTGCATGCAAGTGCACATGCATACTGCTCCTATCACCCCAGTCTACAGGCCCTGAATGGAGACAGAGCCCTTTAGACAAGTCAGTGCATTCCCACTTCTCATCCCCTTCTGATGCCAAGTGGCACAGGTGTGAGCCCCGACCTCCAGCCCTGCAGCCCAGGTGCACCCCGGAGGCTCCTAGCCCTGTAAAGAAAGCCCCGCAGGTGAGGTTGGGCACTAGGAGTGTGAGGGAGTGGGGTGTTTGTCCTAGGTCCTTCCCCAAACCCACAGGCCTGGGCAGCTGGGATCAGCGTGGCCCCTCACCCAGCCCTAAGCCTCAAATGGCTTTGCCTGGAAATAGTGCAGCTCCGCCCGGAAGGCTCGGGCCAGGGCTCCCACCACCCCCAACGTGGCTGGAAACCAGCTGCAGAGCCACGGTGTGGTTAGCAAATCTCACCCAAAGCCCTTGACTGCCTCGGCCAGGCACTGAAGCGAAGCCTTTGCTGCGGGTAGCGCATCTACACAGCAAGCCAGTCGGGCTTGACTGGGATGACACTCCAGCCTTGCTGGATTCACCTTCTTCCCTGCCTGTCACTTCCCCTGGCCACCTCATCTCACCTCTCCTTGAGCATTCATCGGTCTCTCTGCAGCCAACTATTATTTTGTTGCTGTTGTCTGCAGATTTTACTTTTAAAAAAATTTTTATTAGTCCATATTTATAGTACATAATGTTTACATTCCTCCTGGAGGAGTTGGTACATGGACAGAATATATCTTAATTCTTCTTTTTCTCCAGCCAACTATTTTTAATGCTTGTAGGAGTTCAGAGAAAACTCCGCAGGGTTTGCAAATCCCCAGGATACTCGGCCGCGACACAGATGTGGGGAAATGCTGTTGTAGGAGACTGGAGACCAGGCTCGCTGCTGCCCCTGACTGCGGGACTCTGGTGGCCGTGGCGTATCTTGGCTTTCCCATCCATATGGTGAACTCTGGGCTCACAGCCCTGACATCCAGGCGTGGTTCTGCTTGGCTGTCAGTGTCTGTGTTACACAACCCCGTGAGGAAGCAGCTCTGTGGGTGCCCATTTCTTTACTGTCTCTCAGAGCCATCTGCGGAGACAGAGGGAGGGTGCCTTTGGGTGCAGTCCTACCCCGGAGCTTGCCCCCAACTCCAGCTTCCCAGCTGCACAATTGCTGTTTTCCCCAGTGCCCTTAGCACCTATCTACACAGAAATCAATGCGTTTGTTCAGTTTCCATGAACAAACCTGTGGGAGGAATCCGTGATGCACCCACTTTTACAGCAACATTTTGCATTAAAGGTCTATGATGTGCGCTACCAGGCGCTAGGAGATGCTGGACGGTAAGGCGCTGTCTTCAGGGAGTGTCAAGTCTAGAGAAATGAGTTGAACAAGTGAATTGAAGGAGCACACAAATCTATGTAGCAGTCACAGGAAGAAGTATGAACTGAAGTGCAAGGAGCTAAGTGGTATGTAGCAGTTGAGGAGCGGATCGCGTCCCCAGGGAGCTAACGTCCTAGGGCGAGTGGCAAGAGTAGGAAACACAGGTGGTGGAGCTGACAGGCAGAAGAGCCGGGTTGTGCAATGATGTGGTGGCTAAGGGAAAGCTGCTGAGGGCAAAGGGCGGGGTGAGGAGGGCACACCCAGCTCCTACCTGGCCTCCACTGTGTGTACCCAGTAACGGTTTTGAAACAAATGCTTGTTGAATGAATGGGTAATGCATAAATTTCCCTTTGGAAAGTCATCAAGCTTCCTAGTGTATACAGATTAAAACATAAATATTTTAGCCCCTGCTTAGTACCACCTGTGTTCTACTGTAGAACATATGCAAATAACTTTCTGAGACTCTGACCTGAGGAACTATGTCCACAAATTCCAACACAGAGATAGGTGCTATTAATTTCTGTTTAAATATGATAACGTAAGTCAAATACATTATTCAAATTAAAATTCTGTTGAAACAGTTGGAGGGCTCACATATTTAGCAAATAAAAATGTCCAGCCACTATGGAGCACAGTATAGCATTTCCTCAAAATATTAAACATAGGATTACCACGTGTTATCGCTTGTACCTAGATGTTCTCCCCACGTGTCATGCGCTCATAGGTGTGGCCTTTTGGAGGTGGCTGGATCTAGGGCAGTGACGGTGACGACCTGTCAGTGATACAGACAGCCCAATTCAGCATGCATGCTGTAGATTTGCCACCACTGATCTAGGATGTGAATATAGATTACAGGTATGTGATAACTAACTTAGTCCAATGATTGGTTTAGCAGGGTTCTGAGCATGGATAATGGGAAGTCCCACCCTAAATGTGGGTGGTACCATCCAATAGGCTGGTATCCTGGATGGTATAAAAGGGAAAGGAAGACACTTGCTCCTCACTGCCTTCTTGCCTACCCTGCCATGGACTGTTTCTTCTCTGCCAAACCCCTCTACCCCATCGCCCTGTCATGAAACCAGATGACTATGGATTGAAACAAACTATGAGCTAAAATAAACCTTTCTTCCTTCAACTTTGGGTGTTGAGTATTTTGCTCTAGCAATGACAAAGGAACTAAAATGCCAAATGATTCAGCAATTCCACTTCTAGGTATTTAAACCCAAAATAATTGAAAGCAGGGACTCAGATATCTGTGCATTCATGTTCACAAAAGCATCATTCACAATAGCCAAAATGTTAAGACAAAAACCCATGAATAGATGAAATAATACCAGACTATGTATATACGTATACACAATGGATTATTCAGCCTTGAAAGGAGTGTTTCTAAACATATTTCATCATAAGTGGACTTTGAAAATATTGTGCTAAGTAAAATAAGTCAGACACAAAAGGACAAATGTTGTGTGATTCCACCTGTATAAATGACATAGATTAAGCAAATTTATAAAGATAGAAAATAGATTAAGGGTTACCAGGGCCTAGGAGGACAGAAGAATGGAGAGTTCTTATTCAAGGAGTATAGAGTTTGGGACAATGAGAAAGTTCTGGAAATGGCAAGTGATGATGTCTGCACATTTTGAATGTACTCACCATAGTGAGTTATACACTTAGATAAATTTCATGTCAGGTAGATTTTACTATTTTTTTAAAACATCATCTTACCTTTAAAAATGTTCCATGCAATACTGTACTTGAGACATATTCAAACTAAAACTTTGTTCACTGTTTATCTGAAATTCAGATTTAACTGGGTCTTCTATATTTTGTCTAAAACCCTAAGGAGCTCTGGCCTCACCACAGACTTCCCAGGCTCTTCCCAGGATTAAGGGCCACACGCCCCAAACCAGGGCTTCGTGCTCACTGTCTGCTAAGAACAAATGTGAAAACAGCGGCAGGAAGCCAGGGGCACAACGCCTGCCCTAATTATAGATTCGAGCACAGAGAGAGGCTCCAGAGTGACTTCTTCAGCCGTCAGTGAAAAGACAGAGATTAGAGAGCCTGGTTGGGGTTCCATCTGTTGTTTAATCATCACGATCCACAAGTGCAGTAAAAGCCTATTACACACCCTTCTTACCACTGACCTCATGGCTAGAATTACAGCTGCAGATGGTGACGCTCACACATGTGACTCAGACGATAGCCCTGTCCCCTGCCATCAGTGGATCTTGACACGAGAGTTGTTAAGAACCCGCAGGGTGCCCAGATGCCCAACTGTACCATCGCAGGCACCTACATTTTCTCAGAGAAAGAAACTGCCTGCACAGCTGATCGTGCAGCAGAAAACAACAGGTGCAAAAGGCCAAGGACACTTTGGAGCTCTTTGCCTGATGACCGTGGCTCAGCGTAACGAGAATGCCGCGGACATTGCATGCCGGCGCTAACCCACCTGTAAGATGGGCCTCAAACCAGCCCAGGCCCAGCTCCCCGGCTGCCATTTCAGGTGGTCCCACCTGTACTCTCCTCTTGACTGAGTTACGAGGCAGCTGGGGAGGGTGTGTGGCGGAGAGATGGGTCGTTTCCAGACCCTTACTAGATGCTGACAAGTCACTGCAGAAGTCTAGAAATGCGTAGCACAGCAAAACACCAGGGTCACAACGCACTGGTGAATCATTACCAGAGGAGAAATTCATTACAGACTGCTCTTGGCTCCTGTCACGTCAGG
This sequence comes from Dolichotis patagonum, assembly GCA_004027295.1. Taxonomy (NCBI): domain Eukaryota; kingdom Metazoa; phylum Chordata; class Mammalia; order Rodentia; family Caviidae; genus Dolichotis; species Dolichotis patagonum. Next base: position 7,955 of record PVJX010019613.1, on the reverse strand, counting down.
AAGTGTTACATTAACAAGATAGAAGGTCCCCGAGGTCCCCTCCCTGACACGGGCCCCACTGTCGCTAGTGTGCCCCCCAACTATTCAATTTGTGTTGTATGGTGGGAGCACAGCCCAAAGGTGGGAGAAGTTAACTCAGCTATACTAATCAAGCGGGGGTCCAGTGACAGCCAGGCCGATTGCAGCAGGTCCCACCTGCGTGCTACGTGAAATTCTTTCTGCCCGCTGGCCCCAGCCTGGACCACTGTGGTCTGGCGCTCAGGACAGCCGTCAAGCAGGTGGGGTCATTTTTAGTGCTTTACATAACTCGATCCCACTCCATGGGTCCCTGCAGACAAGCCTGGCTACACCCCGCCTGGCTCCCAGGTCTCTAGGGTGTTTTAATCTTTCCTGAAGGAGATGCAGACCCTCCAGGGGCCAGCATGGAACCTGCGCTGGCGGCCACCGGATGTCAATAATGAGCAAGACACATGGGGCTCGGATCAGCTCTGGACCACATCCTGGGGTAACAGTATCCATTTCCAGGTGGCCAGAGGGATGGAGTGGCCTTCAAGTCCTGGCCAGTGGGAGTCAAATGCAGCCTTGGTCTTGTTCCTCTGTCTAGCTCTCTTTTCTAGTGCCCACTTCCTCATGAAAGAACCATGGGCACAAACGGCAGGTGGCCGAGAGGAAACACCGGCAGAGAGGGGTCCGCTGCTGTTCCTGGATGAGATCTCTGCTCCCGCAGGGCGCCATTCACACAGGCGGGGCTGCCAGAGGAATCAGTGCTGACGTCAAGGGCTCAGCGGGGCCCAGGACGGAGGGCCTCCCCCCAGAAGCGTTGCTCTTCACCGGGCCTTCTGAAGGAGACCGGACAGCTCCGGATGTAGCCGTGCCCTGAGCCCAGCTTGTCACCTCCAGGAGCCCCACAAAGCCCCCATGCAGCCTGCACCTTAGGCGGAGGAGCCGAGCCCAGCACCCGCCCTGGCTGACTGGCTGCTAAGCGTGAAGCCTCCCTGCAGCGGCCGGCTGGAAGCTGCTGTGCGCTGCCTGCGCAGCCTCGTCCTCCTCAGGCGTGGGAAGAGGAGAGACCTGCCCTCTGCCGGCGCGGCACCGGGGAAACCTTCAAAGCCGTTCAATTTGTCTGAGCTCCATCTATCTTTAATGTCACCGTCTATATTTTCTTCTCTCCTCTTTGCTCAAAGCAGCCAAAAAAAGAAAATGTCACTGCATTGGGGGCCAATTCAAAAGTCAGGTTTAGACGGAAGTTCTGTTTCCCTCTGAGCCCCCCGCCAGGATTTCATCTCCTGAGGAGCCTCCAGGCCCCGCCACCCCTGTGTTTATCTGGGGAGCTCTCTGTGGCTACCGGCCCGCTACAAGGACAGCACATTGGCTGGGGGACCATGGTGGGGACTTCAAGGTGGAGCTGAGGCCAGGTCCACCAGCCCCGAGTATCTACAGGCTGTACACACAGCCAGTGTGAGCCAATGTCTAAAGCAAGGGGAATTGTCACCAGCCTCGGCAGGCATGGTGGGGGTGTCGGACGCACCTCCTCTCCCCCATGGGCCTTGAGAAGCCCTCCAAGGCATGCGGGGCAGGTGGCAGCTCAGATGAAGATGACAGACTGTGTCCCTGACAGCCGCCAGCTCGCCCGGGAGTAGGGAGCTGACGCACTGATTGATACCTGAGAGGATGGCTGTCATGGGGGGGGGGCACAGGAGGGAGATCAGGGACTCAATCAGTGTCAGACCTGTCCTGACACACTGCAGCCGTAAATCACTTTGGGCAAAGATTCCCAGCTGCTGCAGTGGCGAAGGGCACGCAGGTAATAGAAAGAGGGAGGCACAGCTGCGCAGGAGGACACGACACCTGGCCTCAGCCCCAGCAGGGACGCGGAGGCGGCTGGCAGAATTCTGGGTGTCCATTCTCAGCACGGGGAGGTCAGGGTTTTCCTGGGCTCATTGCACAAGGCTGTACTATCATCCGGGGTGAATCCTACAGTGTGGGGGTTCTGTCTCCGCATGGTTGCTAGACGCATATGCGCTCCACCTGGCTGGCTTGCTGGACACCTTCCTGCGCAGTTGAGATGGTTGTGCAGGTCCTGACCTTGTCCTTACCCATGGACACCTGAGCAAGACACAGCACACGGCAAACTGAGGAACACAGGACTCAAAGTCTCTGTGTTTGCATGAGAAAAGATTCCTCCGATTCCAGGAAGCCCCAAGACTGCGTTCAGCCACCCCCCAACCACAATGCAGATGTAATGAGCACAGGCCAAACCCATTCTAGAGATTGTCTTTCAACAAGTGTTAATTAGACATTTTTAAAAATAATACCCTTATGTCTTTGTCCAAAGGACAGAGATTCTTAAGTTGGAAATAATGAATGGATTAGTGATTAATTAATTGCTGGCAGGTGTGGCAAGAAACTACCCATGGCTTCTTAGCATCTTTCCCGCCTCCTCTCGTAAGATTGTTCTTTCTTATTTTAATTAATTTTTTGCTACCCCAGCACTTCTTTTATCAAATAGTCAAACTAAACAAACAGAGTATACTGAGACCAAAGTACTCAATATGGTGTTTAATTGGAATTGTAGCCTGTTTTCTCCTAGAGGAGTCTCGGGGTACCTGGAAGCTTTCCCTGCAATGAAATTGGACTCCAAAAGTGCATTTTTAGCATCTAGTTAATCTTCCTCTCAGGTGCCAAGGGCATAGCCTGATTGAAACAAGGAAATGTAAGCCACCGGGTGGTTTGTGGTTTATCTCCCCTGGTAAAGAACACAACTCATCAATCCTGTATATCTTCTGTCCGTTTGCTCTGTGTGTGTGTGTGTGTGTGTGTGTGTGTGTGTGTGTGTGTGTGTGGTATCTCACTATGCAGTTCAGGCTGGCTTCAAGCTCACTTTGTAGCCCAGGCTGGTCTCGAACTCTCAATGATCCTCCTGCCTCAGCCTCCCAAGTAGTGGGATTACAGGCATGTGCCACTATGCCTGGCTTGTGCTCTGTCTTTTCCAAAGCAATGTAGTGAGGCTGTGATGGCTCTGAGTAGCCCCCCATTCGTGAGACAGGCCCCGGGTGGTGAACACCCATTCTGACTGCAGAGAGGCTTCAGGGACACAGGTTGGTCACAGAACCAGCACTGTTGGCCCATTCAAAGTGAGTAACAGTTTCAGAACACAACTCTGCTACCCTCCGACAGCCAGGAGGTTCCTTAGGAGGAGGCTTCGCTGTCTTCTCTAGAGCAGCCCAGTTGCCAAGCCGCTATGACAGGCGAATCCACAAATGATGACTGGTAGCAGTGAAGGAGGAAGGGAGGGGGTTTCAAAAATGGGTCTCTGTGGCCACCGTGTTGTTCAGCCCGAAGTATTTTTCTCTAGATTGAGGCAGAGACGAAAGGCCCAGCTGTCACTGATGGGGCCAGATGATTCTCTGCCGAGCATTTCTGGAACCCAGCGTGGAAAGATGGGGCAGTGTCTGCTGGCAGGGAAGGAGCCCAGGTGTAGGGGCTCGGCCAGTTAGCTGGTAAAGAGACGTTCCTGTCCCCTCTCTCTCTCCCTCTCTCCCTCTTTCTCTCCTACCCCTCTTTCTCTCAAGTTTGGAAGCATCAAAGAGCTCTGAAATCTGGACAGGAATCCCTAAAGGAATTCCTCACATAGTTATGGATAACCTTTTGAATTCTCCAGGGTAGGCTACTGGACATCGGTAAGGAACCTAAGAAAGCTCTCAATGGACAGATAGGAAAAGATCTTTAAGAGATGCAGCTAAACCCAAAAAAAGGCCAAGTCTAGGCTGTATTATTCACAGGGGCCAGGGCAAAATGAAATTGTGGAGTTCCAGAGTTTGTAAGAATTTCAAGATGGGGACAGCAGACTACTGAGCCGAGCCACGCCACATCCACCCCCCAGAGCCAGCACTGCTTATTAGCACCTTTGCCACAAACTGGAACGTTAGACAAGTAGTAAGTAGTAAGGCTTGCCAGTGGCAGGAAGGTGGTAAATTTCCTCTATAAACATCTATTTTTATATGTTTCATATTAAACCACATGAATGAACTTACTCAAACTATCAACTAAAAAAAAAAGTCCTCAGGCCTCCAGCAAACCCCGCACAGACCCAAAGCAATCTGTGGGCTCCCAATCACCCGTATTCATGAATAAGCGCTGTCATGTGGAGGTCCTGCAGGTGGGAAGAAGCTGAGAACAGAAGCAACAAATTAAAAGAACTAAAGCAGCAACTGCCCTCCCCGCACCTGGCCACCCACTCGCCAGGGGATGTAGATTTCTAGGAAGCCGAATAAAGAGAAAGTGCTCTCTCAGTCTGCGACCTCTGCTAGGTTCCTCTCAACTTCTGGCACTTCTCAGGCTCACGTCCTAGGGACCAGTGTCTATTTTCACAGCTACGCTCTAAGTTAATAAGTGCTACACGGGTAACTCCAAATCTCATTAAATGCACATGCTGGATGAGCATCTCAGAAATAAGAAGACGGTTCGACTTCCACTAACAAGACCCCTCATGTGTCTCTAGACCGACGCAACCCAGCGAAAGGGCAGTGGAACCCGCCCCATGCCCCTGGTCCTCAGTACCCAAACATAACGCAGTAAGCAACTACCATGTGTTAACAAATTCTTCGTCTACTCCTCACCATTCCCTGCAAAGCAGCTCAGCTACTTTCCTCATTCTACAGAGAAGAAAACAGGTCCAGAGGTGAAAGGAAACTGGGTCAGCGTTACCCAGTGGGTCAAAGACGAAGCCAGACTGGACACAAACAGCTAACAAAACGCCATGCTCTTCACTGTCAGCCCAAGGACACCGATTGCAATGCAAACTAACGTGACGTGTCTTCCGAGCAGTTCTGTTCCATGGATTCTTCTGTTTCTGGAACACAGTGGGGCTAATTTGAAAGTAGGGGCTGTTTTCATGTGAGTAGAGCTAGCTCTGCATTCTCTTCTGCCATCAAATCCAATGAATGCTGAGCTTCCCACTGACTGCCGCTCGTGTCAGTGTTTCCTGTGGCCTCGAACCCTCTTTCCCTTGGGAACATTTCTAAACTCATGACAACTTGGCAGTTCTTGGGAACAACTCTCTAGAGACAGGAAAAGAGTGTGAGGGGCACTGCACTCACTTCCAAGAGTACAGAAAAGTAATGCAGAGTCACAGGGGGTCAAGGTCACAGGCAGATGATGACATTGTTGGCCGAAGGAGAAGACTCAAGACTTAGTTCATGGTCTAAAGGTGGCAGCAAGGCCCCATACTCCCTTGGGAATTTTGCCCCTTCTGACGCTGGAAATAAGCATCTATGTAAGAGAATTGCACACACGTCCATGCCCTGCAATGTTTTGCATTTATCTTCTGCTGAACTGGGGAAGTCAGTTTCAGATACGGGATAACTTTGTGTCTTAGGCACTAAGACACTGCGAGACAAAAGATGGGACCCCTAATATATGTTTATTGAGCTGGTGAATGAATGAATGAATGAATGAATCACCTGTTAAATCATAGTCATAATCCTTATGGCCATGGTAGATAAGTAATAACTTATATGGCAACTCCATTTCTCCCTGTAACCTACCAATAAAAAATTTAAATGATTTCTATTCTAATAATATGTTCTATTATCCAGCCTATCAAATCTTCCATCTGGAGATCTAGAGGTTAAACTGAACCAATGTCACCTTTCCTCATCCAACACTGAAAAGTGAGAACAAAATAACTACAAGGCAATAAAAGAACACTTGGTAGACTGACAATATAATGCTCTGGAAATTCCTGTTTTTGTGTGTTGTCAAGCAACAACTCATAAATACTTTAAAGCTTGTTTGGCTCATTCAAATGAAAACTATTAAAGGAAGAAAAGACATTTGTCTGATTTTTACAAATCCAATAGCCCAAGTGCTGTGGAAGGAAATGAAAAGGCAGTTTAGGATTTCTGTAGCTGCTAATTTAGTTGAAGAACACCCGCTGATCTAAGCAGAAATAAGTTCTCTGCCATGTCTAAAGGAACCAGTTGCAGAAGACAAGGTGTGATTTGGTTTACGAAGGAACATGGTCATAAAATCGCAATTTTATGTTATGCAGTCTGCCACCTGCCCTTCTTTCAAAGTGATGAAACATAGGCAACAGGAAGATGGTTTAGAGACCTTTACAAGATGTATAAGGCCACACTTACCGAAGAAAAAGACGCTGAACTCTGGCCAAGTGATAAGGCATCATAAGGGGTCAAAGCATTAAAGTTTCCAGCAAAAGCTATAGGATAAGAAAGGCTGCCAGGAACTGAGAAACCAAGAGTCTAGAGACTTTCAATACTCTTCACAATAACCAAAAACCTGAAACTTCTACTTAAAGGAAAGGCGGAGTTACCATTAAATAATAAGCAAAGGCTGATGGGATAAAGAAGTCAACCTAAACATAGATTTTTATACATCATTTTATCTTATGTTGTTCTATGTCGAATATCACTTTCTATACTGCTATTTTAAGACTTATATTAAGGCTTTTTATTTGTGTTTCTTTTTTCTTAAAGTGTGTAGTTCTCAGTATATCACTTCTATCACGATTACCAAGAAATCGCCTCAGAAAGCAAGTTTCCCGAGCATAGATAATGTAGACTGAGGTCCAGGAACACATGTTTTAACAAGGAAAATAACCTAGGTCCTGGGGAATCTGATGTGTGTGGCTCACAGTTCAGTTTCATTTGTATCATTCTGGTTTATGTAGAGTCACCACCTACTGGAAACTTACCAAAATTACAGGCATAATAGAAAGGAGAGAAAACCCAGTATGGCGATTGCGTTTAAATGGTGATGTCAAATAACCACCCCCAAAATGCTTCAGAGCTTAAGTGGCTTGTTCACACTTAAAACATTAAGATAATTCAAAGAAGTGTGGATAACTTTTATGAGTACTAAATGTTATCTGAAAGAAGTGGCTTGGCATGGTGACTAACGTAGGGTAGTATCTCAGTCCGGAAAAAGGGAACCCACGAGGGAGGGTGAAAACACCTGTCACTTGCTTTTCAACTCTTCCTGCATCTCTCTGGAATGAGACCCAGTAACAAACCTGCCAAAGTGTCAATGCCTGAATCAGGACGTCACCCTGCGCTGTGCCCCCGGCACCTGCCCTGCCGGGCAGGGCGGGTCCAGATTGCCTGCCCAGTTCATGGAATGTGCTTACCACTCAACTGCAACCCCTTCCTCATTTGAAAGGTTCAAAGTGGCAGACTAAAAAGGAGCTGCCCTGGACCGGATTCGCCAGACCCCGACATCTCCACTTCCTGGAGTTTGACTGGGAAGTCTGAGCCTTCCTCACCCACCCCTCATCTCTGCGCTCATCAGTAGCGGCAGATGGCAGAAGGCATCACACCCGTGCAGGCGGCAGCTGCCTTGCAGTATGGCATAAAAAAAAGCAGGGAGCACTGGGCTGGAGACAGTAATTTGCATGACCAAGTGCAAATCACACAGCCTCTCTAGGCATCGTTTTCCTGCTCTGTTAAAGGGGCATTCCTACCTTCCGGGCTCGGGAGAATTGGGGCTAGTATACGCAAAATGCCGGGGACATAATAGGTGTTCAATAAATGGTAGTTATTATTTTATGCATGAGCCCTGGGCTGATGTATGTGTGAACATTTAGTTATTAATTAGAAGGTAAATGAGAGCTGGCTGGAGGGAATCGCATTGACCTTTAGCAAATTATTTCATTGAGACACACTGATGCAAGACTATCACATCTTGTGAAGAAAGATAAAAATAAATCTGGCTGACAAAAGATATTCTAATAAATTCTCAGTCTCCCTCCAACATCCGCTCAGTCTATGGCCACCACAGTGTAATTGGTGTGCTGTGTGCAGAAGCCTTTGTGTCTTTTTCTCTTGTCATAGCCAATCACTGGCTGACCAGAGTCCAGGCTCAGCTCTGAAGGACCTGTCGGAGCACCTGCATGGGGTCACTGCTTCGCAAGGAACTTCCAGTGCTCTTTTGCCTCC